>JAKSZP010000585.1:0-55535 GCA_022478985.1 Massospora cicadina
TCAATGTTAACCACATCTTACCCATGACGCCTTACTTTCAGTGACCCTTGGCCACATAAAAAGTTTGTAATGACGTCTACAATTACTTTGACTCAGGCATCATGCTCAGCCTCAGAGTTGGAGTAAACACCATCATCATCCTTGTGATGGCGTTTCATCATACCTTCAAAATAGCTGAACTGATTCTCTTTCACGTGCAATTGGCAGCACATACCAAGGCAATTCATATCACTAATTAGTAATTAATTTGATCGAAAACTCAACTGACATTAAAAGCTAATTTTGACATAGACCAACAAAGCCCACGTGCCCAAGTCATTAAGTCAAAACTTAATCTAAGTCCAACATAACCAGCAAAGCCCTTGAGCCCATGTCATCATAGTTGAATATAATTAAGTGAAATCACTAGGCCACGGATTCTAAGCTTTGCATAAGCTTAGAATATACCTGGTCCATAATCGCTGATATCTGATATGATCCATAATAAGTTTTTAAACAGCTAATCTTATTATGTCCCTATCAAATATCTGATGACTAGGTCCAGTCAATTACTCAACAGTCATATAACCTTCTTTTCACCATGGTTTAAAATAACCCCTGCTTCAGCGACAAGTTTTAGATTAGAGCAACAAAATTGGCTAAAACTTTTTCCATATAACCCTTGGGGAACTTTCAGATTAATTTTAATCCCCATTGTAAGCTGGTAGCTCACCAGAATAGTCAACTTATGATTAGCTTCAGCAGAATGCCCTTGGATTCCATAATTTGAGTAGGTGATTTCTGGCTGTGGCCATAATCCATTGATACTCAATGGCCACTATACTATCCTTATATGTAAGGTTAACAATCTCCTGATTTGAGTTTCAGATCCATCAGTTTCTAATTGTATTACAGAAGAAGGTGTTATCCAAGTATTTCTATAGTTTTTCTTCAAAATCAGTCTTAATCCCATAATTCCTCATAAAAGAGGTTCTGATGAGAATGCTTAACCTTAACTGGGTAACACAATAGCTTAAGCGGATAACCTTAGTATACCTAACCTCAGAGAAAACATCTTTATGCTCCTGGTGAAGTGGTCATATGGGATCACAATGTATCATAAACTCTGTGATTATTGATATCTGGTGCCATCCAAGCTTCTTGACTAATTTAGTGAAAGTGATATCAATCTGTGCACCACTTTCCACAACATCTCTCACTTTGAGCTTATTAATTAAATATCAAGGTATGTGTATTTAGCAGAATAAGCATCTGCAGCATTGACTAAGTTAACATCCAAAGTGTCAGATAGCTCTAAATATGATTGTAGATCAGCGTATAAAAATGAGCTCAATTTATTTCAAGTTTAAAAGTTAAGACCACCAGGACTCTGCTTAACTGGTGAATATCACCAAAGGTGATCCAAAGCTCTTGCTTTCCCAGCTGTTGAACATACGGCTTCATTACTACTTCTGCACCAAACTGCCCTCACTTTTGTTTTGTGAACAGGTGGTAACCACTAGTACATCATCCATAATTATATGGTAAAACGCTGAAGGCGTTGTGTCCTCATTGGACAAGAGCATAATGGAACATGGTTCAAGGGATTTTTTTACCTATGGACTTTTAGAAAAGGGCAGAAGTAGAAAATCTTGGTTCTACTCTTCCTTCCCTTTTACTAAGTCTTCTTTTATTCCAAGGTTCACAGAATGAACCTTAGGTTTGAAACCCAAACTAGGATGACAATTGACATAATGCTCTAAGATTTTACAAAGATAACAAGTAACCTAATCAATATCATGCCTTGGTAATGAGGGCCATAAGGCCAAGCTAATTCTAACTTTGGGGTGATGACCTTATTGAAAGGGTCACAGAACTCCTGAAAGCTTGGATTAGGCACCACAAAAATGGTAGTGCAGCGGTAAAAATAATTTACCATATGCAGAAAATCATTCTACTCATTTAAAACTGAGATTAAACCCCAATACAATTCTTTTAGGGCTCACAGGCGTGTAATGTGAAATTTTTGCATCCAATTAATTTAGCGGCTTGTCTTCATATAAGGCTTGAGCCCTATAGTAAAACCAATCAGAAAAAGTTGTAATGACCATCCTTGTTGAAAGCAAAGTTAAGAAACAGCATTTTATACAATGTCATCCATTATGCTCCACCAAACTCCTTCACTAGGAATTATTTATCGTTGCAGTAAGTTATTCCAACGTCTTAAGATTTGGTATAAACTGTTCCTGGGTTACAGAGTCCAAGAAACCATCAACGTAGCCAGCTTTGTGGCCTTGGAGGTTCCCCAGGCTTAGTTCAAATAAAGCATTAAAGTTGTGTACATTCCCACTTTTGGCATATTTAAGTAAATTAATTGTAAAAATGTAAATTGGTACCCCATTTTTCAGGGGCACCAAGATTATGATAATTCCAATTGAACTGCAGAGTGATCTGATATAGAAGTGAAAATAAAATGATTTTGAACTGCCAGTGCAGTCAGAGTAGAAGGCTGCATAGGATAGGAGGAGGCTGCCAAGGGAGCCATCATCTCCAGGAAAGAGGCTGGAAGAAGTGACTCAGTAGAGGTAAATACCAGAATATTGCTTGGGCCAAGATTATCTGAAGATGATACTGGTGTTAAAGTGGTAAAGGTTGAAGGCTCAACTTAAGCCTTATCACCTTCCACAATATTTTCAATATAGAGTGATCTGACAATTTAGAACAGCAGAGGTGAACTTGCAATAGATTTGATTAATTAACCCATAAAAATGATGGCATCACACTGTAAACTTTCATCTAAGCAGTTCAAGCTTCTGGTTGACAGCAGCAAGTTGCATCTTTAACTCATTGACCTCTTGTCATTGGAAGTGGACTAAAGTGTAAAAATGTATTCTCACTTTTATGATCAAAGAGGGAGCAAGTAGGGTTTACTTATTTTTCTCAAGCTATCAAGAAGGATGTGAGGGTCCTCCAAAGTAGCTATAAAAGAAAAAATTGTGGATTTTCAGGTAATAAATTATCTGACCTCATATTGGAAGCCTAAACATTTCTTCACTATGAAGATTGGTAGGTGGACCAAATTTACTCTGGTCCTTTGGGGGTGGCCACATTAGAGTCCTTAGGTCATGCTGGAGTAGCAGTAGAAATACTCTTACTAATACTTATAAAATTAAATTGATATAGTGTAGAAATTCTGCTATCCCTTTGTAGTGAGCACTAAATATTGAAACTGGTGCAGGGGTATAATATCTCAAAGGCACAGGTAATAATCACACCAAAAAATCCTTATAAAGATAGTGTCCTTGGAAAACAAAAAGGGGAAAAAGATCTTATCTGATACAAATAGGGTATTATTAAACTTTGGGGAAGAAGCACACTGTAGTATCAACTACCAACAGCATCTTCAGGGTTTCTTAAGACAATATTCTTTGGGTGGTATATTATGCTACCCCAAATGTCAAAACAGATACCATTTACAATGGTAGCTTCTATCTGATATGCTCCTCTTATCCCTCATTCCCTTGGTGCAATTACTTAAATGGAACAGCGCTAAGGATTTTAAAGCAATAGCTTATAGGGAAAATATATGGCCTTAAGCCAGCAACTTTGGGGTAGTATCCATAATACCTATAGTCAGCCTATCAAAGTAAGACTCTGGCAGTAAGGCTGGGGAGAATAATGGTAAGCCTATTGAATGACAAGTTTTAAGCTGGTGGGGCAAAATAGCAATAACAAATAGTTATGGTTGATACAAAAACCAGGGCCACGGGCCACAGTAACGAAGATACTGGGATCAAGTGCTAGCGAGGAGTGAGGATTTAATCTGCCATATTTACCAACATCGGATGGATTTGGATAAGGGTGCTGACAATAAATTAATACAAATTTACCAACTAAACGAAAAACTTGGTCCATGGGGTTAAGTACACTTGATCAGACCCTTTACCTAAATATTAGATTTATATAAAATTATATCTATATATAAAAATGAATGTATGTTTCTCTTTTTTTTTAGTACTAGATGGTAATGTATGTTTCACTTTTATTTATTTGTTTCTTTGTCCCATATACGTTCCTATACCATTCATCCAAATGTGATGAAACTTTGGTGAGTTGGTGTGTGCATGTCCGCAAAGGTTTATGATTTTAAAAATTATTACTTTTGTAGAAAAAAAGTTTTATATGTACGAAGTGAAGACTCTATATGTTCTTGATGTTATTTACTATATTGTTATGGCTGAGCAGTTTGGTATTCGTTTGATTTGATATTTTAAAAGTTTTTGTTATGTGGTTACTGGTCATTTGGCTAATCAGCAAGTTAATCTAAATCAAAACTTTAAATCAAAAACCCAATTGATTTTAAAAATATTTCCTCTGGCATAATCGGCTCAGCTTTTGGCCCTAACTTAATTTTTATAAAGGTCAGTTGTTTGAATCATGGTGCAATCTCCCTTATTTAATTACTTTTTATCATTTAATTTAAATCTATATAGCTGTTTATTCAAGGCAAGCTGACCAGTGAACAGAATTACCAAAAAGAGAATGATTTAAAAATAAAAGGGGCCAGAAGCTCAAATGAGCAAAATGACCCCAAAAACTAGCTTACAAAATAGAACAGGCTGTCAAGGCAAACAGTTATATGACCATGGCAGAGGGGGAAGGGCAGTCAGGGGGCTCCTTGGCTTCAAAATTTAGCAATGTTCAGGTTCAAGCAGGAATTAAGGGAGATTTAGATCTTATCTATATGTATAAAAAATATCACTGACTGACTCATCACAAAAACTCCAAAGATAATAATCTAGAAATTTGAAATTTGGTATGAAGGTTCTTTATGTAATATAGGTGAGCACTAAAAAAGGATGTTTGAAAATCTAAAGTTAAATAAAAAGTTTTATATATAACAAGTGAATATACTATATGTTTTAATGGTGTTTGTTATATTGTTATGACTGAGAGTTTAACCTATAATATAAATTTAAATTAATTGATTTGAATCATCTGAATTTCTATAATTACCGTAATGAGCACGGGTAACTCCGCTAGTCAATAATATTGGCGGATGGTTGGTCAAACCAATTACAACTGGAGGGATAATGGTAAATTAGAAGTAGGTAAAGGGTAGAACTTTACTAGCCTATCTTCACTATATTAATTTAGGTCCAAGAATCTACATATCTAGCTTTATTACGGTTTTAAACAAGAACTATGATGAGTAGTCCATACACCATCTTTAATACAACCTTATTAGCTATAGCTTAAGGCCAAGAAGCCTCGAACTTCGCTTAAAAGGGTTTGAGGTTTCATAACTAAAATTAAGGAGGAGGAGGCAGTTAGTTAAGGTCAAAGATAAGTAGGCTGCTTTATATTATACATTGAAGGTTAATCATCAAGTCTCTACTATTGTTAGGTTATACAGTTGAAGTCTCAAAGGGTAATTTATGAGCTTGGATATCCTTAAATAACCCCAACTAAACTGAAGTCAATATTGTTGGGATGAAAGTATTGTCTTTTCATAAAAGTAGCCAACGACAACGGCAGGTAACAATTTAGCGCTTTCAAAACTAGCTAGGATTGTGACTGGATCACGGCGATGGGGAGCGTTTAGGCTAACCCCAACCGCTATAAGTCAAGCGCCAGTATCCCTTATAAGTTATTATAAACCAGTTATTTAAATATAGAGGTATAGTTATATATACCTAAGCAACGAAATTCATTAATTATAATCGGTGTACAGGTTATTCAGATTTTGGATAGAGCCTTTTACGATAAGGCTCAATACCTTTTTGGATAATCCGACTTCAAAATGTCTGTAGTATTTTTTAGTTAAAATTTTATGTTGAAGGCCTATAAAAATTTGCTCTTCATGACTACCTCATTCGCAGTGCCTATGAAGTCTAATATAGCTATTGATGAGCTTCACCCTCAGTATTGTTATTTTGCCTTCTGATCACTTTAAAGTCACCTTTATGTAAGGCTTTACCCTTTAGCTATCTAGATAATTACCCTACGCATCTTGCATACATCAAGGTATTAGGGGCTGCAGTAGAAACCTGGCTTAGATCGGTTTATGTTTCTGTGACAAAAATAGGGTGAAGGTTCAAAAATTAAAATTGCCCACGTAAGTTAACCCTAAAAATCAAAGGGTCGAGCTTCAGGTATTTGACTAACAGTTAACCCTTTGCACTCGAGAGGTGACTCTCAATCACCACATGATTTGATGCCACAACTCGAGAGGTAACTCTCGCTCACCACTTGGTTTGATACTGAAACTCGATGCGCGGTGATGACTGTTTATGTTTAAGTGGTGAGCAAGAGTCACCTCTCAAGCTGCGGCATCAAATTATGTGGTGAGTGAGAGTCACTTCTCGAGTGCAAAGGGTTAAAAACTGGTTAGGGCTAATAGACCTTTGATGCTACTACCGATGGATGTGTAGTTTTACTAACTAAACTTCTTCATGGGTGAGTTCATTCAAACTTAACAAGCTGAGTCTAGTTAGATTGATAAGCTGCGTATCGTTTTCTACTGGTGTGGCGGCTACTCGACTCTGAGCCCATTTCAAGTTTAAGAAATAAAAACATTATTTATTGATGCAAAGTCAACAATAGATTACCTGTGGATGACAAAAGGCAAGTGAAGCTTGGTAAAACGATCTGCGTTGTGTTAAATACGTGGTAAATTGAAGCGATTTAACTTGGTAATCCCTAACTTTTGTCGCTTTTGAATTTAAGAGTTTATTAGTTGGGCTTTGGTAAGATGAGTTAAAACCAAAGTTTATATTTTAAATTTGGCCAACAGCGCGCTAGAAGGATGGGATACCCATGAGCCCACGCTTTGCCCACCGAGCTTAGATAAACTAATAGAAGTGAGTTTATTTAAAAAGATTAGCCATCTTTTCGAAGGAGTTGGTTCCGAACCTTTTGCAAGGTTTGTATCTGTACTATCTACAACATAAGTATTCTAAATACACCAACTTACCTTGCGCTCCATTTCTTTGCTGGCGGTACGGATTTTAGTGATCAGCCGGCTCTGTGAGGGGGCCTGCGACAAGGCAAACTTATCCGATAGTAAATGATGGGCCCTACAGGAATTATACCTAAAGCGTGGAATTAAAACTTACTGGTGATAAGCCCGGAATTCTTGACGTAAAGTCAAAAGAAGGCTGTCGATGAGCTTTATAGCATTTTCAGCTGGCGGCTGATTCGAGTTTGCGGTACGCTTAATGTCTATATTGGAATAAGAGCAAGAGTAATCACCTGCTTACCTTCCCTGAGGCTTGAGTCCATAATACTACCTTGAGGCATAGCCCAAATGACCTTATCCTTGTAAGAAAGCAGTTTAATCGATAGCTCCGGTTGGCCGTCATTTAGGCGACGCGTTGCGCATGATTCTGTGCTTACTGAAAGAACCCGAATCAATTCCACTATTTGCTGAGTTAAGGTTCTAATCTCTTTGCGGATGCCCAAGTTTTCGGTGTGTAAGGATTTCAAAGCGGTCAAGATGTCTTCAAGAATTTTCTCTTGGGGTTCGTGTTGGGACCCGGTTCGGATGGGCTTGGCTTGAACCTCGCGGAGAAGGGCTTCGAGATGCCGGATGCGCTGGTCCGATGTGGCCTTATTTGCCTCCAGTTCAACCATCCTAGCTCGAATCTTCTCGAGTAATCCTTGGGCCTCAGCCCGTTCATCCAAAGGTGGCAATCCAGCTGAAGCTTTATGTTTATTTACGGCTGGCTCAAGATTTTGGATGCCCTTCTCAAAAGTTAATCTCAACTGTCCCGTGTCACAAACATCCGATACACATTCACTTCGCTTTAAACTTTTATCGCGCCCAGCTCCCCTTTCACCAATACCTGGTGGTGCTGAAATAAGTTGCTCGACCTTAGAAGAAACTGGGTTAAGGCCGGCTGAAGAAGGCTCGGAATAGTAGCTACTTAACGCGGGGCTAAGATAGGGCTGCCTTACAGGCAATCTTCCTTTCCCAAAGTCAAATGTCAAAAAGGAATTCTCAAAATCAGCTTCCAACTCTGGCGCTTCCCCACTAGGAAAATTCAAGCTCTTTGGGGAACTACCAATACCCTTACCAGGATGCATCTCATGTGGGCCTTTTCTAACCCTGGAAGAAAGATTTAAGTAAGCAAAGGGCTAAGGCATCATCGGCAATGGATTTAAAGGTCATGTGAAAAGCAACGTCCCGTTAAATCTTAGGTTTACGAATCGGTGTACTTGGGTCGAAACATCTTGGAAATGCATATGCGAACTTAAAGAGCCAAAAATAGTTTAAAATCGAGACGACAAGGATTTAACAATAGATTTATTTTAAAATATGTAAAACAAAAAGTTTTAAGGAGGCCTGGCTCGGCGCCCATCGCGATCCAAACGGTCAAATTAGGTGAACAGAAAGGAATGTAGAAGATTTTGAAAAGGATAGTATAACAAAATTAAATAGATTTGGAAATCCGGAACCAATATTTTAAAGAGAAATTCGTCAAATAGATACTATAAACCAAGGGACATTTAAACAGAAACCAAATACTTCACCCTAGCCCTAAGCCTTAATAGAAATAAAAAACTAACTCACAACCTTTCTGAACTTTTGAAATAAAGCTTTAGTTCAGCATTAAAATTTCTAGTTCCCAACCTTGGCAGCGCAGGAAGTTTATTTTGAACGGGTGGATGGGACAGCGAAGGGCTTGAATTAACCTCCAGATGGTTTATGGCTAAGTTTATTTGCGAAGGGGTTGGCAAACGCTTAACTAGAAAGGTGGGGTAATCCAAAGCATCCTGGATCTGAAGCTGGTGTAGCCTACGGTTGAGATTCTGGACGCATTTATCAACTTTATCAAAGTCTAATCCCATCCGAGGCTTTCAAGTTCGTACGGAATGTTGATTACTGTTTTCTAGTCCATCGATTGGTAGGTCAAAATTCATGTAAACTTTGTAAAGCCATCAGCTTTAGTTTGTTGGCCACCTTGGAATGTTACCAAAGATTAAAACTTGAAGTGATGGGGTTTTTAAATTCAAAAGGACCCAACAAACTGCTAATAGCAATTGAGAATTCATTATTTAGCCATCATATTTTAATTGCGCATCGAACAAAAATGCTATCCGTTTAATGACTTTGAAAAAGAAGATTCTCAATTCGACCTGTATGCTTTTTGACATGATATATGTCCTATGGCTGAGAGAGGTTATGTTCAAGTTGAGATCACAACTGATGAGCTTAAATTATTATGGGTGTGGATTGTTCTTGCATAGGTTGGCCAATAAAATCAACTAATCTAAAATGAATTATTGTAGATGGCAATCAGTAAATTTAGCATAAATCATTCAATAAAATCAACCAAATGATATTATATATATATTAAAATCAATATCATATGGCTGGGAGTATTGACATAAATATATCCTATGGCAGGGTGTATGTCATGGTTGGATGACATTATAGTAGGAACTGATGCTAGAGATAAGGCTGGGTGACAGTAAGCCCAGAAGGTGAAACTTCAGGCTCTCCCTGACTTGAAGCACACCTTAGATCAATACTGGGTGCAAGCCAAGCATGCCCAGGTTGATACTAAGGGGGTGCAAAATGCCCAGCCTCTGATCTCAGCCCAGGCACCAAAACAAATGATTTATGTTGTAAACAATGATAGTTCAATTCAGTTTATTGGAGAGCAAGGGTTCAAGTCCCACTCAAGTTATGAAATTTTGAGCTCAGGTAAAATACAACTTCTGATTACTCAAGTGAAGGCACCTTTGGTGTATTTTACTAAAACAGATGGAAGCGTCTGTTTATTGGAGCATCAAGGCTTGGGTGCACTTCCACAGAACCTGAATTTCCCCAGTTCACTTTAAATATGTTTTTGCAACCAACATTCCTTGTTAGTTGACTTTTCTTAAATAAAAACCCCCATTATTTTATATTTTTTATCAATGGTTCCTTGGGCAAACTTGGTGGTGGACCTCTTTGGGAAGGTCTCCAACCATGTGGGCCACTACCTTATCTCACAATTTACTAAAATCCCAGGGGCACCTGTGGGCCACCCAGGTCCCCTCCAGATCAAGGCACCCAAGCCCCCTGACACCAAGCCACACTTGATTATGGATACCCCTCTGGGGTCCACTCAAGTGGTGATATTCCTTACTTACCTAGTATTATATGTTGCTCTTTACACCCTTGCCTGGGGTACCCTTTGCACTGGCACCATTAGAGATGCCTTCCTACCCATTCTTCTAACAGCTAGTTCCCTAGCAATGTGGGTTTGCATCCCACATCACCTTGCTAGGAATGAGAGAGTTACAGACACTCTCTTGACATTAGTTGACCAACCTTTTTATTATACATACATAAGAATTATCCATGTGGGACTTTCATTATTAGTAAATTGGGTGCGCTGGCCATTTATCACTGCCACAATGGTGCTCACCACAGTTTTCTCATTTGGTTTTGTATTGGTGCATCTTGGCATTATTCTTGCAACTACCAATTGGGAAGTGCCCACCCTTCCTGCTTGTACCTGGTGGTCTCAGACTTTTCATGATCCTAATATCATGATTCCCTGCCTTTCTCCTGAGATTTACTCAGAAATTCATCAGGCCTTAGCTTCTCTTGAGCCAAAACCCACATTAGGAAAAAACAATTTTTCTATTTCACATCCACTTTTGCAAGGAGTGGATCTGTTGTCCCAGTTGTCTCCTGAGGCGGGTGACTGGGTATTTGCGGTACTCCACACACAGCTGCTCTTGTGGCGGGCAATAGGGAGTTTGGAACAGGTCTTGGAGCAGAATTGACCTGATGAAGTATCCCTCCATTCCTTCTTCGAGTTCTTTTCTCTGTGTCAAGTGGGTCATCCAATGAAAGTATACTTGAGTGAATTCTGCAAAAAAGCCCAGGCTTTGCCATTAACTGACAAAGTTAAAATGTCATTTCTCCATTTGACCTTGGACATATCAATGCGAAACTCCCTGATTTGGCAGTCACCTCCTTCCAAATTCAATCATCTTGTCAAAACCCTTTGGGGTAGTTTCTCCGCCCCAACCCAGAAGGGGCCAGGTAATTTGGCTATCATCGGATCAAATCATATAAATACAGAAGCTGAAAAGTCACATGCACCTCTGGAAATGAGGGAATCTTATCCTTCTAATCCTTCTACTTCTTCTAAATTTGGAACTGTTCAGGGGTCTAGCCCTGAGAATGAAGTAAAGGTTTCAGTTGATTCTGCTGCAATGATGTCACCCATGGTCATCCCTATAAATAGCGCTTCCTCAACTAGTGATTTTTCCTTGAAGTGTGAGATGCTTCCCACTGATTTCCTCCCCATCTCAGTAGAAATTGGGAACATCGGAGAGTCCAAATCTGAATTTAGTGAAAAAAGGATTCTGTTATCATTTTCTCTCCCCAACACATTTCTGAGGTGCATGCTGAGGCATCAGCTCTAGGCTTGGGGGTGATGGCCTTGGATAGCGATGCACACCGAACCCTTGGAGCGAGTATGGGTTCATTAGAACCAGAAAACGCGTTTTATAATGCAAACGATTTATCCCAAACTGAACCATTTATTTGCTCTTATGGTCTGGATGAGGACCCCATCTCAGTATATCAGATTACTCCTGAGAACCCTCGTTTGACCCCTACCATGATTAGGGGCTCTCAGGAAGTGGAAAAGGAACTTTTTTTTATAAATATAAAGATGTGTATGCACCTGCAGAAGGTGTGGTGGGATATGTGGCCTCAGTAGTAAGAGTGGCCCACTATCCCTCCCCCTTATATGATTCCAAAACATACCCTGATGGCTTGTTCAATCCAGAGGAAGAATTTTCTGGTGAGTTGATGGCGTTTTCTGAGTTGAATAAATCCCATTCTGGATACTTCTTGTTGACTGCTACCCTTACATCCTCTTATGGAAAGTTCAGCACAACTATTTTGGTGGATACTGGTGCTTCAAATAATTTTATTGACCAAAATCTTGCTGACTACCTTGAGTTGAGTTACTCACCAGGTGGTATGGTTAGGGGTGGGGCATCTTAAGGTATTCCCACACTGAACATCATGGAGTCAGTCAATTTCCAGGTAGGTTCTTATCTATTGTCTGACCAGTATCAAGCTATCAAAAACCTCTTGTTTCCCATAATTTTGAGTGTTGAGTGGTGGCAGAAGTTTGACGTCAGAACAAATTTAAAAGAAAAAACTCTATCCTTGTCTTTGACAAATGGTCACCAGTTGATTGTTCCTCTGTCTGAGGAGAACAGCCAAGGCAAATTACCCCATTGGCCCAATGTTCCCAGCCCATATCTTGCCCCTTTGCTGAAGCCCACTGTGGGACTTTCCTTACCTTTTTATTTGGAGGAGTTGGCATCTTCTTTTGATGCAGCTTCAGCTAGTACGCTACCAGAACATTCTGAGTTTGATTGTGAATTTAAACTTACTATGGATCTGGTGCGTATTTCTTCTCCCATATACCCATTGACTGTCCGGGAGGAAGAGGTTTTAGATGTATGGGTGAAGGAGCAGTTGGCCAAAGGTGCCATCTTTCAGAGTACCTCCCCTTTTTGCTCCCCACTGCTCTTTGTGGAGAAGGCTGATGGAAATTTACGTCCATGTGTCAATTATGGAAATTTAAACAATGTGACTGTACCCAACCTCCATCCCATCCCTTTAGATTTCTAGATTGCACGCTATGTGGAGAAGGCGAATATCTTCTCCAAGATGGACTGCCTCAATGCGTTCAATCAAATCTGGATAAAGAAGGGCCAGGAATGGTTAACTGCATTTTGCACCAGAAAAGGAATTTTCAGTTCCAGGTTATGCCCTTTGGGCTTAAGAATGCCCCTGCCATCTTTCAACGCCGCATTGATGCTGCGTTGGGAGACTTGTTGGGGTATGTGCGGTTGCCTACATGGATGACATTCTGGTGTTTTCTCCCTATCATGAGACACATGCAGTACACCTTTGACAAATAGTGGAGAGATTGAGGGCTGCTTGCCTTACCCTCAAGATTAGTAAATGCGAATTCTTCAAGTCCCAGGTTACTTTTATGGGCAACGTCGTTTTTGACCAGGGCCATATGATAACTCCAGACAAGGAGAAGGCTATTCTTGAGTGGCCTACACCCACCTCTGTCAAGGAACTGAGGAGCTTTTAGGGGACGTGTACATTCCTCAAGAAGTTCACACCCAATTTCTCCAAGGTGGCAGCTCCCTTATATAAGGCTAGCGGGGCCAAGGTGCTTCAGTGGTCCCCATTTTTGGAGGATGCTTTCCAAGCGGTGAAGTGCACCTTGTTATCCATATCCATCCTTCGCCATGTTGATCCTGGAAAGGAGTTCATTATGTCCTCAGATGCTTCCAACTTTGCCATTGCGGCTGCCCTGTTACAGGTGGGTGAAAATGGGTCTGAGCATCCAGTGGGATATTTTTCTAGGAAAATGTCTCTGCATGAGTTAAACTATGCCGTATATGACAAGGAGTTATTAGCATTGGTGGTGGCGCTGATTTATTGGCGTCACCATTTACATGGCTCTTCCCAACCATTCTGGGTACGCACAGACCACCGAGCCTTGTTGTACTACAGTGCTCCACATGGTTTAACACCACGTCAGACCCATTGGTATGAGACCCTTGCCCTATTTACATTTTCCTATGAGTTCACCAAGGGCAAGGAGAATGGTTTGGCGGATGCTTTGAGCCGCAACCCTGCTTTGGCTCCCAATCCAAAGGAGGTAGAGATTCACAACACCTGGTTGATGATTCCACTGAGTATGATTCTGCCTCAACTTCCTAAGTCCACGGTACATACCCAGCACTCATGCCTTTGGAAAATGCAGCAGAATATAGCATGTTTAGGAAGGTAGTTCTTTCACAGCCATTATCAGCCAAATATGCTGTTGTTCTCACTAAGAGCACTCTGAATCAGGAGTACTTATCCAGGGGTTATCAAATGAAGGATGAGATGGTGTGGTTTAAGGGACGCCTATGGGTTCCTGATGGACCACTGCGCCTGGAGATCATCCAGGACCATCATGACGGAATCACCGTTGGTCATCCTGGGAAAGCAAAGACCTTGGGGTTGATACGACGTACTTACAATTGGAAGGGCTTGACTGTTCAGGTAGGGCGGTACTGTAAAGAGTGCCTGATCTGCAATCAAATAAAACCCAATCGGCAACCTTTAGCAGGGTTGCTGGTACCAGTCCAAAAGGCTGAAGGGCCCTGGACTTCCCTATCAGTGGATTTCACTGTGGAGTTACCCGTTTCAGATGGGTATGATGCAATCATGGTGGTGGTGGACCACTTTACAAAGTTCGCCCACTTTATTCCTTGCAGAACAACGATAACTGCCGCTGAAATGGCTAGGCTCTTCGTCGCCCATGTATTTGCGCTTCATGGGGTTCCTCAAGAAATCAATAGTGACAGGGGACCCCAGTTCACTTCCATCTTTTGGGAAGAGTTGTGTAAAATCCTTCAGATCTGGCCCTGCCGTTCAACTGCTTATCATCCCCAATCAGATGGGCAGACTGAGCGAGTAAACCAGTGTTTGGAACAATTTCTGCGTTATTACACCACCGCAGACCATTCAGATTGGGTTCCTCACCTTCCTATGGCCCAGTTTAGCTACAACAACACTTTGCATTCATCAATTGGGTGTTCACCTTTTTTTGCTAACCACGGCTTTAACCCTGCTTTTAACATGGAGCCCAGCTGTGGTTTCAAAGTGGAAGCGGTGCTGGACTTTGCTAAGACTCTCAAGAAGGTCCATCAAGGGGTGTCCACCAGTTTGGAGGCAGCTATGCTCATGTATAAGGAGAATGCCGATGGAAAGCGCTGAGTGGGTCCAGCATACAAGGAATGGGATCTCGTGATGCTTGATGCTCGCAACATCCCTATCAAGCAGCCATGCAAAAAACTGGGTCCAAAGAAGATTGGTCCTTACCATGTAGTTAGAAAGGTGGGACATGCCTCATACCAGTTGGATCTTCCCTCCGCATTTCAGATCTTCTCCGTCTTTTTTGAAAGCAAGTTGACCCTGTTTGAGGGCCCTCCTCCTGTGACTCCTGAGGCTTATCTTGTGGATGGGGCACCAGAATGGGAAGTGGAGGAAATAGTAGCCTCCCGCCGGGTTAAGCGTTGCTGGAGTAATTGGTATCTTGGAAAGGGTTTGATGCAGCAGAGAACAGCTGGGTGCCAGCATGGGATTGTGTACATGCCCAAGACCTGATCGAATAATTTCATAATCATTTCCCTGAGGCTGCAGGATCTCAGCCTAAGCCAGCTGTTGCTGCTATGAAGTTGCCGCCAGCACATAAGAACTTCTCCTTAGCAAACGCCCCTGGAGGGGGGTGGAGCCCAAGAAGGAGGAGAGGGTAATGTCATGGTTGGATGACATTATAGTAGGAACTGATGCTAGAGATAAGGCTGGGTGACAGTAAGCCCAGAAGGTGAAACTTCAGGCTCTCCCTGACCTGAAGCACACCTTAGATCAACGCTGGGTGCAAGCCAAGCATGCCCAGGTTGATACTAAGGGAGAGCAAAACGCCCAGCCTCTGATCTCAGCCCAGGCACTAAAACGAACGATTTACGTTGTAAATGATGACAGTTCAATTCAGTTTATTGGAGAGCAAGGGTTTGAGTCCCGCTCAAGTTATGAAATATTGAGCTCAGGTAAAATAAAACTTCTGATTACTCAAATGAAGGCACTTTTGGTGTATTTTACTAAAACGGATGGAAGCGTCTGTTTATTGGAGCATCAAGGCTTGGGTGCACTTCCGCAGAACCTGAATTTCCCCAGTTCACTTTAAATATGTTTTTGCAACCAACATTCCTTGTTGGTTGACTTTTCTTAAATAAAAAACTCAATTATTTTACGTTTTTTATCAATGGTTCCTTGGGCAAAATTGGTGGTGGACCTCTGCCCCCCCCCCCCCCCCCCCCCCCCCCCCCCCCCCCCCCCCCCCCCCCCCCCCCCCCCCCCCCCCCCCCCCCCCCCCCCCCCCCCCCCCCCCCCCCCCCCCCCCCCCCCCCCCCCGGGGGGGGGGGGGGGGGGGGGGGGGGGGGGGGGGGGGGGGGGGGGGGGGGGGGGGGGGGGGGGGGGGGGGGGGGGGGGGGGGGGGGGGGGGTCTCCAACCATGTGGGCCACTACCTTATCTCACAATTTACCAAAATCCCAGGGGCACCTGTGAGCCACCCAGGTCCCCTCCAGATCGAGGCACCCAAGCCCCCTGACGCCAAGCCACACTTGATTATGGACGCCCCTCTGGGGTCCACTCAAGTGGTGATATTCCTTACTTACCTGGTATTATATGTTGCTCTTTACACCCTTGCCTGGGGTACCCTTTGCACTGGCACCGTTTGAGGTGCCTTCCTACCTATTCTTATAACGGCTAGTTCCCTAGCAATGTGGGTTTGCATCCCACATCACCTTTCTGGGAACGAGAGAGTTACAGACACTCTCTTGACAGTGTATGCTCAAAATCTGGACAATGGTGTGATATCATAATATGATGATTTTAAATTACTATAAATAATTATTGGTAAGTTTGGTATGGTATTGGGCCAATCAACAACTAAATAAAATAAGAAGTATTGTAAATGGCCTTTGGTAAATTTAATAAGTAATTGGGCAGTCAAATCAACTAAATATACAAACATTCTTTAAAATTTTTACCAGGTGGTAAAAAGCTTGAGTGCATGAACATATCTTAATTATGGCTAGATGTTTTTTATTTAACCGCGGCAAGCTGATATAAGTCCTGGGGACCAGCCCCTGCATTCTGGATAAAGAGCAACACCCTTTTGGATAAAAGGGGTCCAAAGGCCCAAGTGGACCCCCTGTCACAGTTGAGTGACTTGGCGCATGTGGTAGATGAGCGCTGAGTGACTGCCCTTTCCCCTAAAGACAACCAGGTTTCTACCCTCCCCCTCCTCAACCCTGGTAAGACTAATAGAGGCGGCCTGCCAGGAGATTATGCAAGCCAGGGGCCATGGGCAGACCCCTGGGACCCCTTACTCACCAGGAAAATCATGCCAAAATTTTGAGGAAATAGCCAGTACTAATGTCAGAGTCTGGTCTGCAAATTCCATGCTGGAGGAGCCAGTCCAGACTGGCCAGGGCTGGAAATCAAATTGGCACACAATTTGGGTTTTGAACCAGGTTGCAAGCAACTTGGACCAGTTGCCCCTACTCCCTGGGATGGATCCAGGAAGTTTAGATCATGCAAATAGTCAGATTGAGAGTTTGGACCAGGTTGCAAATGACCCAGCACATTGGCCACAGCCCCCGGGACAAATCTGGGGAATCTGAATCATGTGAACAGGCTGACTCGGATGGTCAGGGCCCAGATTGGTACCATCGACCTGGTTTGAACCCAAAAATTTGGAAAAATCTGCAAAAGTTTTTTTTTGATTTTTGCCAAGATTTTGGACATCCCCCCACCCTTCTCCCCACCAGCCAACCAAATCCCATCACTGATCCCCAATCACCCAATCCCTTGGCACCTCCACTATGCAATTCTCCCCATACTTAAGGCAACTGCCCTGTTGAGGGGCAGTTGTCAGTTCATTGTCTAATCTTCCCGCGCTTTGCACTAAACAAAACCTGTTTACCCTGGACGTCTTGCCACAGCCTCCGTCTGTTTACTTTTTTCCCAAAATTCTGCTGATCAATCTGGCAATTCATGCTGTTATCCAGATAATCATCCCAATGTTTGCCAACTGGGTCATCCAGTCGCTTGACCCCACCATGTGGTGGCGGATTGTATTTGCCATAAACTGTCTCGCCCCTGATGACAAAGTCGCTTCTCCATCCATTTTTGTATATCTGTCTAATGCAAATCCATCCATTTTCTCCATCGCTGGGATCTTCAAGACTGCTTCCCTGTTGGAGCAGCACCAGGGTGCCCCTGCCCCAGTGTTCGTGGACTCAGCCCCCATATCTGGCTTGTCTGCCACTGGCCTCACCCAGCTGAGAAAGCTGGAGCACCAAGCCCAAGGGGAGCTTGGCCCTAATGCTCACCGTGGGTCTGTTTCCCTCTCCACCCACACCCCTGTTCATGTGGTGGCCCCTGTGTCGCCCCTCACTGGTGCACAAACTCACCTATTCAAAACTGAAGGCCAGCAACCACAAACCCTGGAGGAGTCATCATCCTCCCCGCCTCTCCCACCCTTGGGGGTTGCCCCCGCAAGACTTGCGGTTGCCCCCATTGCAACCATATGGTTTGCCTTGGGGGCCTTTGGTATGTTAATGAACCTTTACTTTCATCACATCCCCAATAGAACTCCCCTACTTCAAGTCACTAGGACTGCTGTGCCTTTGGCATTCTGGGCTCTCCACTGGGTGCTCACACACCCAAACTAGGAGCCCAGTCTAATTCTTATCAGACGCATCCATGACAGCCAACCAGGGGATGGGCATTACCAATATGTACGTAGAAATAGTGGGGGATGGAAGAAAAGCAATTACTAGATATGGTTGGGCATCTTGGGTACAAAGGTTACCCCTGTTGCCAGCTGGGACCACCAGGTGTGGGGGGATTGGTGCTCTACTCCAAGGGTGTTGCCCCCACTATGGAGCAGGTGTGAAGGAAGGGGTCTGTGTGAAGGAACCAGAGCGGGAACCATGAGTTTGTGAGTATCTGTTGTCTTGGCCTCATATGCCCATAGAGCCAGGCTTGGAAATGCTCCAGCAAATGGACGTGGAACCTACTGACTACCTCATGGATGGTAGGGACTGTGCCCTTGAACGAATCTAAGGCAATAGTGTGGATCATCCACATTGCAATGGATATTAATAGGGAGCACAGGGTGGATGGGATTGGGGACATAAGTCAGATCACGAGGAGGCTCTTTGAGATAAAGAAATCCTCGCCATCTTGGATTTTGAGCAGGTGTGCGACTTCTCAACATATGGCTTTGGATGGGGGGCAGGTTTCTAGGCGGTGGTGTAGGGAGACCTCTCCTCAACATACTGCGCAGGTTACATGGAGGAATGGGTGTGGTCTGCCATTCTCTAGGTTCTTCTTAGGCAGTGCCAGACGTTGGCCCTTACACTTGGTTGGAGGAGTGGGTGGTGCATCATCCTCAATATGCCTTTTGTGTGGTTAGGTCGTAGGGGATATCCAAAGCATCTAGGTAGTCAACTCTGGTGATGGATGGGGTCGTTGTGAGCATATCTTTGTGGGGGTGGTCTTCTGGCTTTTGTAACACAAAGTGGAGTATGGGTCATCCCCTTCCCTGCACTGTACCAGTGGTAGCGACAGTCCACCCCATGCAGCAGATGGTTCAGAGGAGGAGCTTAAAGTGAGAGGGGGTTCTGTGCAGGCCCGTTGCATTGAGGCAGTTAGCGAGGTACATTAGTAAGCTGGAAGGATGGTGTAGGGTAGGTATTTTGAGTGCCTGCGCGAAGTTGGCCCTCACTGCCCTGGACCAACGCTATTGCGGGGGGTCTGGGGCTAGCACTTCCTCTATCCAGGTGCCCAGGATGCGGTTAACATGGTGCTTGAAATCTATCAGGCCCATGCCCCCGCTGGAGCGTGGGCCATACATTGTCTCAACCTGGGATCAGGGCGGGATCCAGGCCACAGCCAACCCTGGATGAGCACACAGATTGACGTTATAAAGGTGGGGAGAAGGTGATTGCATGTGTGGGGAACCACAGCATCGGGAGGATGCGTGAGTTAGCAAACTGCCATTCTCCCCATTAACCCAGGGGATTTACCCTTGAGGGAGGCGATTTTGTTGAATATCCATTGTAGCAGGTTATTTTTAATCATCTCATTTGCATACCCCCTGTTTCCAACCATATCCCAAGGTGGCGGACAGGGGTGGTTGTGGGGGTAACGCGAAGGGTAGGGCAAGTGAGTTTTTGTGTCTTGGGTTGTGTGTGGTGAAGGATGTGGTCCAGTTGGCGGTGTACTTGCCAAGGAGGATAATTTTGACCTTCCGTTTATTAAGCAATGCGCTGCTCACTTTGGAGTATTCCTTTAGGGTGCACTCTAGTTGTTGAGCGTCGCTGTTGTCAGCTATATCTGTTACACAGTCATCCAAAAATGCTAGTATATTGACAGGGGGCTTACTAGCGCAGTTATGCCACTGAGGCGTGAGTTGGCAACGTGGAGGAGTGGGTCAAAGCTGAAGTTGTACAGTAGCGGGCTGAGGGGGTCCCCTTGCTTGATCCCTCTGCGTGGGGTGACCCTGTCAGTCAGGAAGCCAGGGCCACATACAGCCATTGATGCAGATTCTGTGAGGAGCATCGCCCAGTTGATGAACCTGGGAGGGAGGTTGAAAGCATGTAGGCATTCATTTAAGTATGGCCAGCTAACGCGGTTTTACACCTTCTCCTGGTCAAGAAATACCAAGGCACCAGTCACTTTGGATAGACATACATTGGCGATGGAGTGTATGTCAGACCAGATGGAGCGCCCTGGTGTAAAACCAATTTGGTTGGGTGATAGGGCTTTTGAAGCTAGTGCTCCCAGTCTGGTAGCTAGAATTTTTGAGTAGTTTAGTGTCAGTATTTGAGAGTGCTATCAGGCTCCAGTTGGCCAAGTCCAGTCTGTCGCCCTTTATGAATAGGGTAATGACATAGGGGTCCTGGCCTCCTGGGAGGAGACGGGTCTCCAGCAAGCACTGGTTCATAGATGCTAGGAGGAGGGGGCGATCTGTTTCAAGTATTTTTTATAAACTTTGTAGGGTATCCCATCAGGGCCTGGGCATTTCCTACGTGGTGCACCATGGACTATATTCCAGAGCTTCTCCTGTGTTATCAGGTTTAGGAGACTATAGTCCGGCGGTGCCCTCTATATTATGGTGGGGTGTAATTTTTTTATTTTTTGGGGGTCAGATGGGGTATCGCGGTAAAGTTCAGTGTAATAGTGGTAGATTTCCGCCTTGACCTCCATTGGGTCAGTTACCACAGTTCCTTCATCTTTGTGGACCTGTGCGCACTGGGGCAGGTTGCCTCAGGAGTGGTACTGGCGGAAAAAGAACGCTGAGCAGGTTTTGCCTTCTTTTATGTGCTTACCTTTCCACGATACTTTGATTCTGTGTTGGTGTTTATGGATGAGGGCGTTGAGGCAGGCAGAAATTGCCGCCCATTTGCACCCCCATTTCAGGCTGTATCCAGTTTTTGGGGTATTGAGTTTAAGGTGGTTGAGTTCCGCCAGGGTGCATCTGATCATGGTGGTATCTGCGGTGTATTTGCGCGAAGCAATATGGTGGCTCTTGTTTATTAGTTCAGATTTGAATTTTTACAAGACTCAATGGGATCCGATGCAAATGGGGCAGTGAATTTTGGGCTTGAAGCTTCATGCTCAACCCATTAAAAGTTTTGGGGAGTTTTATATTCTCTTGGTATAGCTTCCTCCAGGGCGTCATCCGCATTTGAGTCCTGGTTGGCATGAACTGCACTGAAACTAGACAATGGTTGGAGAATTTAATTTTTTTGTGGCGAAGTTAGTAATGAACTAGTGACAGGATTTTGGCGCAAGGATGTGGTTTATGCGGCTCATTGAGATGAGCATACCCTCGCATATGTTGGGGAAGGTCATGTGGGGAAGGAGTGGAGCCCTGGGGGAGGGTGTTGTACAAGCCAAGAGATGCCTTCATTGCACAGAACCCAGAGTGTCCCAGTGTGTATCCCCTGGGGTTGGGCCATTGGTCCATAGTGGGATCGTCCTAACCTTTGAAGTCACCCAGCATGATAGTGTCTAATGGGAGGTCGAGAATCCGCATGGATTTGAGGAATTGTTTCCGCTCAGATGCGGTGCATGGTGTGCAGATATAGGCTATTGATAGTGTGGCCTCTTTGTTTACAATCCTTGAAATTAGGACGCGGCTGTCTAAGTGCAATGAGGATTCAACAATTTTTGATTTTTATGTCATTATTATGGATGACCACCCCAAAGTGGGATGTCCATATCGACTGGGACAGTGAGACCCTGGCTGCCTAGGATCCCTCTTCTTCCTGTAGACAGTGGGTCTCTTGGATGGCCAAGATGTCTACTGGGGGTTTGTGCAGGAAGTCCAGTTTTTTGACTCAGGACGCTTGAGCCCTGGCTCCTGCAATGTTTAGTGTCCCTATTGACACTGAGGTGCCCACGGCACCTCAGGAGCGGTTGGGCGGGCCCTCTGGCCAAAGTCCCCCGCTCATTGCCTTGGACTTTCTCCGTGTGATTGGGCCAGTCCACTCTGAGGCTTCCAGCTCCTTACCTTGTGATGATTTCATGCGAATATTGTTAGATTTGAGGATTATATTAAGCTTTTCTGCACATGATTTTGGTTGATTTGAGTTTGTGCTCTGATTGGTTTCTGATGCTTTGGGGTTTGATTTTGGCACTCTGGGCCCGTTGGCTCATCCATAGTGAATTTGTAGTGTCCCGGTAAGTTTATTTGATTGGGATAATGTGGTGATTCTGTCAGATTGAGAAAAATTTTCTGTATAGGTTGTCAAATATGACTGTTTGGCTCAGATTGCATCCTCCATGGTTGCTCCAGCTTGGGAATTATTTTCTTTAGATGGTTTGGCCAATTTACTCTCTGTCCATCTGGATTTGGTTCAGGTCAATGGAGGAGGTTGCGAGAGATGCAACCTTGGCTGCTGCCTGCTTGCAGGCCTTCTGCATCTGTTTGCATACTTTGGGTGAGATTAGGTCAATGAGGACGTAGTGTCCATCCTCTCCCAAAGGAAAGCGTGGTTGACGTCGACCATTATTCCAAAGGACTCCTCATCTTCATTCATGGCATCATCACAAAAGTCCAGGGACATGATGCTTTTTCATGGGGCACACATGCTCCTTGTGCCCTAGTGCGGTGCAATGGTTGCAGATGGGTGGTGCGCGTTCTGTTGTGATGCAGAAAGGTTTTAACACTCCCCCATCTGGGAGGTGGAATACCACTATGTGTGGAATTTTAGTTAAATTCGCAGCCACGTCAGGGACTGGGTCAATTACAGCAATTGCCTTTCCTGTGCACAGGTTCAGCATCAGGTGGAAACGCTGTAATTTGAGTTGTTTTATTTCTCCGTAGCTTTGGAGGCTGAATTGGAGTTTATCTTCAATTAGCTTATGGGGGAGTTTGGTGGGAAGCAATTTGAAAGAGATTAACAAAGTGGTTACTTTGTTCCATCTGGTGCGCGCGGTGCACAAAATTCATTTTACCCTCAGGGAGGGCAATTTTGATACAGACTTTTTCTATGGCGTCTGCATCCTCTTCAGTCTTGCAACCAATATTGATACAGCTGTGGTGGATGGTGTGGGTGGTAATGTAAACTGCATGGGGAAAGAGGGAGGCCTGTGCCTCACCTACCTTCTCCCAAAGAGTTGAGGAATTGACCCCTAAGAAAAGTAGGAGCCCGTGTTCCATTTTTGATAGGGGCTGTGTGTACTGCATCTCCATGTATTGGTTTTGTTTTGTAGTAAATTCCACAAACCTGGGTGGTGTTTGGGTTTGGGGTTTCTTGGCAACGTTGACTCCCAGTCCCCCTTTAGGGCGTTTTTTGCCTTTGGGTGCACCTTTTTGGCCATTGCCTGATATGAATTTCGCCCAGTTTTGTTGGGTTTTATTAAATTCACTCATCTCATCTGTGTGATTATCAAAATTTATCTGCTCAAATCGAATCTTAATAACTGATGTTAGTTATTTATTTGAGGCAAGTCAACCAAGGGATGGACATTACTGAAACTTAAAATATACTAAAAACACAACTACCTGGTTCAAACAAAACGCCCTAATGAGCGGATTGAGTGAAACGCTTTAAAGACTGACCAATTAGGTGGGCAGCGGAAGCTGCTTATCCCTCCATGGCAGAAAGGGAGGGCGGGTCAGGGGATGAGCTCATCTTCAGTAGCCTCTTTGGCAGCAGCTTCATCTTCCATAGTAGAGTGCGTGTCACGGCCATCAGTAATGGCGTTGGGCATCTGTGGTATGTGGCTCAATATCTCTAATGATTGGAATTTCATGGAAATTGCCAGCTAGGTAAATGACACTGAGATATTCAGTTAAAGTTTTTTCGGCTTTAATTCAGGCGTCTGGGAGTTGAACGAACATGTCAATGTTGGTTTGGGTTATTTTTGCTTTTGGATTCCGTGCTATAGTTGCCACGTTCTAGATAGCATTATTATGCATTTTTATAATACTTGTTCACTGATATTTTGCTTTTTGGAGTTAAGGTTGCAGGGATAACAGGAGGTGGAATTCCTCCTTTGAGTATCGCTACTGGATTAGTGACATCTTTATGCAGGGGATGACAATCTAGTGTTGCAGCTGCTTCAACTGCAAGCTGGTGATCACTGCAAAATGATTCAGCGTTTTTCTGTGGGGTATAAAGTCGAGGGGGGTATAAGGCATCCCATTCTGCATTAATGAACCGCTCAAATTGCAGAGATAGTTCTTCAATGAAATTACTTGATTCGTCAATTTCAGCCAATAATTTCCATTGGTTTTGGTTGAATTGGATTGGGAAATCAGCGTACAGTTGAGGTTTGTTTGATTCATTTAAGGAGGCATGGGATCAAACTGGGATCCAATCCAATGCTTGATTGGAGGAATTATTTATGGCATTGGGGTGAGGAGGAGGCTGATTGGTGGCTTCAGGTGCAGCTGCAGCAACAGGCTTTGGGGGTAGAGGAGGTAGGATTGTCCCCATGCCAAAAAATGTACAGGGTGGGCAGCGGATTGGAGGTTGGCAGATGAGTCATCTGATCCGCCTGAAGTGGTTGAGAAGGGGCACTTGCGTTTTAAGCGGTCTAACTCAAAACATGATGAACAGATCGTCCTCCCGCCCTTGACGTGGGCCCAAAATGGATGGTTGGGCGCTGAGGGAATAACGGTGCATGGCAGAATCTTCACGCAATTTTATTAAATTCAGGGCTTATCATGGCATATGCCCAAGGCCCAGAAAGTCGTGTGGCCCCATTTGGGACCACAAATTGTAAGATGGGGTTGGAGCCATAGGCTGCCAAACCAGCCATCAGCTCCTTGTGGAGCACTTCAGGGGGAGGTGGGCGGGTAGGCAGTAAACTGGACCCCCAAAGTGGTGTCTTCTGGGAGCTGAGTCCAAGTTGTGGGAAGAGGGGTGCCCTGGAATACCAGGGGCACAGCTGCTGCAGTGGCAGCGTCAGCTTTGCAGGTGAAGCCGAGGTCAAAATACCCCTTGTAGGGGCAGAAATCGATGAAGCTGGCGGTTGCCATCACCACCTGTGCCATTTTGATGATGGCTTGGTCGTGGTATGGGAATATTCCCATATTTGACCCTTAGGCCATAGCACATGTTGCTCTGGGGGAGCACTAGGGGGCAGCGTGGTACCACTTGGGTATGAGCAAGGTGGGCGTTTAGATCTTTGGGCGGAACAAATTGGCCCATAGGTTTGGAATGACTGGGTGAACCAGTCCTAGCACATTTTCCTGCTGGATGGAAAATGGCAGGAGAGTTTTGCCGCTGTCCCACACTGGAGCAGCCAGCGGAGAATCTGAGGACATCATAGTGAAACTACTATGGGAAAATTCATTTTGTTTTAGAAATTTGTGTAATTTTTCTTGTGAAGTAATGCTGAGTGGAAAGAGAGATGTGATTATTTTTATTGCAATAAAGAAGTGTTGTTAATAACTGATGTTATTGTTATGGGAAAGAAAAGCTTTAGTGCTGTCAAATTAATATCCAAAAAACTTGAAGCCCGTCCTCCACTGACGTCAGGGGCTGGATATGTGGAGTTTTGATATATTGGTTGTACTTGGTTTGCCAGGCTAAAATCTCCAGAGAGATACTTACCGCCACTTTCTTAGTCATTTTCTGGCCACTGGTGTTGCTGGGGCGTTTTCTAACTTTGGATAGTGTGAGGACTAATCCTGTGCCCTTTACAACGCTAGCCCAATCTTACCCAACATTGGGTGCACACTAATCTCCTCAAGATAATCAAACTTACCTAGTCTTGAATAAAACCAGTTGAAATTAGTGATTGCAACAAAAAAAAGTCCACTTCTTTTTTTTCTTACATCGGAACATTTTTAGTTATAAAATATACCTGATTGAGGTGGAAATTAATTATAGAGAAGATAACTGGATAACTGTTGTCATACAATAGCAATCCTCTAATTCTTACAATTAGTCACTTTAACTTGTACCAAATTATTTATATTACACGATAGTTTATTAATGATATAAAATATTATAGTCTTAATAGATAGTAATACAACTTTTATTGTGCTCTTGTGGAAGAGCTGAAGAGATAGTTTCCCTCATTGAATCTGTTTTGTGTTCAAGAACTATTTATAATAGGTGAAGTGATAGTTACTCTTGTTCAGTTTGTTCTATAGTACTCTTGTGTAAAAGTGGAAAGATAATTCCCCATGTCTGAATTGTCTTTTTGTTACCATAAGAAAGGTTTACACACCTTCCTATATGAATATATATAAGTGAGATCAATACCATTAGTTGTGAGAAAACTGAAATAGATAGTTTTCTATATATAATCACTAATGTATCCCAACTATCAACAAACTCAATAAAATGAACTTGTGCAATAAACCCTAAAAAACTATAGGACCAAAAGTAACCCTGCCACCCATGGTTGTTAATTCAAGGGAAGAAACTTACTTATGTGATCAGAGCAAATTGGAAATACCTGACAAAATGCAAGTATTTGTAAAAACCTGGATTTAAATACACATTACTCTGGGAAACAGATAGGAATTTCAGGGAATAGGAAATCTCTCATCAAAGCTTATTACTATGCGTCACAGATGAGGCCGCAACTGGTTCTATAGCCTCCTTAACTAGTGGAATGAATGGAATTAACCCAAAGTTGGTGGAGTTACAAGTGACCAACCCACCGTGGATGAGGGCAAATGAGCCCCTTTTATAGATTTGGTGATCAATGGAATTTTCATCTATTTTGGAATACTATCATGTAAAATAATTTTTGCCCTGATAAGTCAGAGGATTTAATTCTAAAAGACAGTGATGCCACTTAAACTTAGTATAAAAAATTGACCACCCTTATATACCTTTGAGGGCCAAAATAATTTGCATTCTGCCAATGACACTATGATGAGCAGGCCAGAATTATGCAACAAGAGCATTTGAGGATTGAAAGTGAATATTACCAAATTCAGCAATCAGCCAATTTTGAGAGTCCCTTAAAACCATGAAGTGAGGCACATTGAAGGAGTGCCATTTCTCACCTTGATGTTGACCAGATTATTACTAAATTTTTTAATAAAGAAGTATTACATGAAGAGAAAATGGCCCAACGCCCAGAATTGGGGACTAGTGAAAGGGTCCCTGAACATTTAGGTCTAGAGATAACTACTGCAAGAAAGAGCTCAAGACTACAATAATTGGTCCAAATGGACGAGGCAACTAAAGAAGCAGTCAGAAGACGGATAACTAAGGGATCTGGAAAATCCTCCAGATCTGAACCACATATTATCAATAATTTTACAATATTTTACTTTATATAAATCTTAAATTAGCCATGAAGTATAAAATACTTCACTTTTTATCTTAATAAAAAACCTTTCCACAGAAACTCTAGTTTCATCTTTTAGTTGCACTTATAGTTGTTTAAGAGATTCAATCGCCAATAACCATTCTATGATTAACCAAATATACAAAATATAGTAACCAGTCTGAGACCTTCTCTGTTTTGATAAAAACACTCTTTATCATGGATATTATGGAGTTGAGCGGCTGAGAGAGAGGTTTGATTGTATTCCATCATACATGGGGGCCAACGTAAAATGAATATGTCTAAGAGTTTCAACAAGAGATTTTTATATTGGCGCAAACAGTTTATCAAAGTGATTGATGCTACAAGGGGTAGCATTAAAGGAGATTTTGGATTATGAGAATGGTCTTAGTGAAGAATGTCTGGTGTCTAATGTGCGTGGAGTAGACCCACTGAGAAGTGAGTAGGCTTCACATGTTAAGCGAGCTGAGGTCAGTGAGATGACTGTTGTGCTCATTACAGGGGTTGCATCATCTGCCACTTGTGATGAAAAAGAAAGTTCTCAAGAAGAGTAATGATGAAGCGGATATGGAGGTATATCACGAAGAGTTTCCTCTGAACTCCTGGTGATGGAAAAGGGTACAATCCAATTTAAGACTCTGAACCCTGGAATTAATATTTCACCATCTACACAATGATATTGAGAATGTCAAAGACCACCAGAAGAGCACGCATTGCCTCATCGCCTGATGTAAGAGGACCATCACATATTATCAGTTTATATGCTAAGCTTAAGTATTTTGAAGAGAGACTTTTATTACTTAAAAAAATAACGATGAAAACTGTAAGTCCTGGGACCAGCCCTTGCAACTGAATAGGGATCAGCACCCCTTCCGGATAAAAAGGGGCCCCAAGGCTCCGATGGACCCTCTGTCACAGCTGGGTGACCCAGCCAATGCGATAGATGAGCGCTGGGTGATGCTTTTCCACCCAAAGATATCCCACTCCCACCTCTTCCCCCTCCTAAACCCTGGTAAGTTTGATATAAGGGGTCTGCAGAGAGATTGCGCACATCAGGGGGCATGGAGAGGCCCTGGGACCACCCACTCCCCAGACAAACTGTATCAGAATTTTGAGAAAATGGCAATTCCCAACATCGGAGCCCAGCCAGCAAACTTTAGACTGAGGGGAGCAAGCCTGGACTGGCCTGTTCCAGAAACCAGATTAGAATACAGCTTGGATCTCGAACCAGAGCCTGGAATGACTTGGATCATCTGCCCCACCGCTCTGAAACAGATCTAGGGAGTTCAGATTGCATGAATAGTCCAATTTAAGGATCAGATCGAGTTGAAAATAATCCAATCCAAGGACCCCTGCCTCCTGGGATGAATCCAGACCACCTGAACCATGCAAACTGGCTGACTCAGTTCACCGGAACCTGAATCAGTAGTAAGGACTTGGTTTGGCCCCAAAAAACTGGGAGAAATTTGCAAAAATTTCTTGACGTTTGCTGAAATCTGAAACAGCACTCTACCCCCTCAGAGTCAGCCAACCAAATCCCATTGCCAACCCCCAATCGACCAATCCCTCAATACCTCAGCCATGCATTTGCCCAGTTCTTAAGGCAACTGCCCCAGCTGGGGGTAGTTGTTAAATTATTCTCTTTCCTTTCACTTAAAAAAATCCAAATTCCCTGTCTATCTTGCCGCGGCATCCATCTAACTCTTTAATTTTATAAATTTTCTGCCAATTTATCTGACAAAATTTGCTGTCACTTAAATTCTCCTACCAATGTTCACCAATAGAAAATCAAGTTTTTGAACTGCCACATGGCAGCGCATTGTAAACTTGATAATCTACCTCACCACTAACAAAAAACCCACTGCTTCATTTGTTTTTGCACGTCCATATAATGGAGACCATTCTGTCTGTTCAATCGCCAAATCCTCCAAAACTGCTCCCCAGATAAAGCAGCACCCGAGCGCCCCCACCCCACTGCTCGTGGACTTGGCTTCCATAGCTGCCTCAGCTGCCGCTGGCCTGGCCCACCAGCAAGACCTAGAGTGCCCCCTCCAGGGGAAGCTCAGTCCCAACCCCTCCCAGGGGTCTTACCATACCTCCGCTTACATTTCTATTCATGTGGCAGCCTCTGTGCCATCCCTTGCTGGTGCGCAAGCCCCCTATCCAAATCTGAAGCCAGCAACCACGAACCCTGGAGGAGTCATTGTCCTCCCTGGCTCTCCTGCCCTTGGGGGTTGCCCCCACAAGACTCATGGTGCCCCCAACGCAACCATCTGGTTTACCTTGGGGCCCTTGATACTTTACTGAACTCTTACGTTCCTCACATCTCCCATAGAACCCCACTTTTATTAGTCACTCAGAACACTATGCCTTTGGCATTCTGGGCCCTCCACTGGGTGCTTGTGCACCCCAACTGGGAGCCCAGTTTAGACCTCTTAGCAAATCCATGACATAATGAACTGACCACTAATTTCAGCCTTCTCCACCCTCCTCGCTGGCATGGGTGAAGCGCTGGCCTACGCCCTCACTCTGAATGTGCTCTCCCTGTGTGAACTGGCCTTCTCCTGCTGGTCGATACCTTGTTCATCCAGGCCTGCCACCAGGCTCTGCTGAATTGATCCCCACTGCACCAAGATCCAATGGCGAGCGCCACTCCATCAGTTAATGTAATAGGGTGGAGGTTCCCCCTGTCCCTTCTGATGAGGTGGCTGATCAAATCCTGAGCATCCTGGCAGAGCTCCATCTGCGCCTCACTGCTGATGGTGGGAAATCCCTGCTTCCCTCTGATGCACAGAAGAGCATGGCTCTCCTTGACGCCCTAGATGGGGATGCCCGTCGTTGTGTCAGGGGAGTGCTCCGCTCTGCTGCCAAGTCAGGCAACACCACCCCCTTATTGGCATTGGTCACCATGGCGGTCCAGGCCCCTGAGTCAAGACTGGACCGCCTCCTCCATCTTTTTACTTTGGGACAGACAGCCACGGACCTACCCTCCCTGATTGAGGCCTTTGCAGTCCTGGCTCCAATGGTTCCCATCCTTGTTGAAATTGCTATCTCCGCATTCCACGCTGCCCTGGACCCCACCACGGCAGCCCACACAGCTTGGGACCCTCTCCTTGGATCCTTAGAGGTTGCATTCTTTGTGGCCCGTGCAGTTGGGGCCAGGCCCTTGCACAACCCCACGTGTCCCATCGCTGCCCCCAAGGTACCCCGTACCACACCTCCCTCTGCCAGTGGTCGCAGCCAAAGGAAGCGCCCCCTGGTCTGGCTGCCCTTTTCTCCCCCTCAGTGGCCACCTCGGGTACCTCTCCCCCAGGGGAACCCCTGCCTATAGCACCGCCTGCCCCCAGCCCAGATCAGGAGGCTGGATCTTTGGGCCCCCAGCGTTTGGAGTCTCATCAGTGTGGTGAAATTGTGCCCCCAGGTGACCCCTCCTCCCCTCATGAAGAGAGTGGAGTGGGTGTAAAAATTAACCATCAACTACCCATTTGGGGCAAGGAAGTAGTAGAGACCCCACATCAGTTGCGCCCCACCCTTGCGCCCCTAGGCCAGTCTCTCCTGATGTTGGGTCATGCATCTCCTCGGCTGCCCTTTCTCTGGCTCACCCTAATAAAGAGGACCAAGCGTACTTCCTGTTTCCTATTTCCTTTCCCTCTGGCTCAGAGGAAATCACAATGAAAGCCCTCCTTGACACTGTAGTGGCAGGTAACTTTTCTCGACCTTGGCATGGCACAGTCCTTGGGCCTAACGATGGACGAATCTTCATCCATCCTGGGCGCCTCATCAGAGTCCATGATGTCCTACCACATCGGACGTCCATTGCACTTCTCAATTCATGACTTTGGATTCACTGACCATTTCTCAGCTGTATAGGACTTTTTCTACCCTGTAATCTTGTGGGTGGGCTGGTGGCGTCACCAACAAGTTCACATCAATCTTGCAACCAACTCCTTGTCGTTAAAAACCTCAAGTTGAGTGGTGAGTTTTCTTTGCTCAAAACCCTTCCCCAGGGATCATCTCTCAGTTCCATCTCCCCACTAGACCCCATTCTACTTGACCTCGTTCCAGACTTTCACTCCTTACTAGCCACATATAAGGCCATCTTTGACATGTCACTGGCATCCAAGCTCCATTCACACTCCAAATAGGACTTGAAATTCCAGCTGACAGCCAATCTAGTCAATATCAACTGCCCCCTCTACCCCTATACAGAGGAAGAGGATAGGGCTCTGGGCAGTTTCTGAATGAGATGCTAGAGAAGGGGTGGCTCATCAAGAAGTCTTCCCTAGTCACCTCCCCCATAGTTTTCGCTAGGGAGCAGATGGGACCCTGCACCCCTGCGTCGACTATGGTCACCTCAACAAAATCATCCCTGACCATACCCCTTGCTCTTAGAGCAGAGCATCGCCCAGGCCATTGCCAAGTCTCGCGTCTTCTCAAAGTTGGACTTGGTGAACGCCTTCAATCAGGTGAGGGTGGCGAGGGAACAGTAGTGGCTCACAGCCATCCGCACTTGTTGGGGGCTCTTCCAGTTCAGAGTGATGCCGTTCAGCTTTTAGAATGCACCAGCCACCTTCCAGCGCCTCATTGATGATGTGTTGGGGGACTTGGCTTCTCATGTGCGGTGGCCTATATTGACGACATTTTGGTCCATTCCCCCACCCCTGAACAACACGACAGGGACCTCAAAGCAGTAGTGGCAGCCTTTAAAAGGCAGGGCTACTCGTTAAACCCTCCAAGTGCGAATTCTTCAAGGACGAGGTTACCTTCCTAGGGAACATTGTCCTGAATGATGGTTATGCCGCCCCCCTGCAAGCTGGAGGCTATTCAGTCTTGGCCTACCCAAACTACACAAAAACAGCTTTGCAGCTTTCTTGAGACCGTCACCTTTTTGAAGAAATTTTCACCCGCTCTTGGCCAACTGGCAGCACCCCTGAATCCTCTCACCGGGAAAAATGCCCCCTTTAAAGGGTCGCCCGAGTGCCAGCAGGCCTTTGAGGCTATCAAGGAGGTTTTTCTCACAGCCCTCATCCTGTGGCATGCCAACACCTCCCACCCCTTCATAGTAGCCTGCGATGCCTCGTCAGTGGCAGTGGGTGCCATGCTGTTATAGGAGTATGAGGGAGCTGAGCACCCAAAGACCTAATACTCCCAGAAGTTTACCACAACAGAGCAAGTGTGGCCAATATATGATAAGGAGCTAGCGGTGGTGTTGTGGTCACTCACCCACTGGCAACACCTCCTGCAGGGCGGCCAGCATGAAATTACCATTTGGATGGACCATAAGGCCCTGCTCTACTACCACAAACCTCAGAAGCTAGGACATTGGCAAACTCACACATATAAAGACCTCTGTGGGTTCCATTTTAAGTAAAAATTTATTAAAGGTCCCCTGAACGTATTGCTGGACATGTCAGGCAAAACCCCTCCCTGTTCCCAACGGGGAGGAAGGCCACTAGACCTTACAACGGTAGTGCCCCCTCCAAATCCTCTCATTGGTCCCCCCTACTGTATCCTTTGCTGATTTAGACCCTGACGCTCCGCTCCTCCCACTCTTTCTCGCTTTAAACCTGCTGCCCTGAAGAAGTCGAGATTCTTGCTGACTTAGAGTCCATGCGCCGCAAGAAAACTCCATATACCTTACATGATGGAAAAATCTGGTTCCATGATTGGGTTTGGGTTCCTCCTTCCCTACGCAGCCGTGTTATTGAGGAACACCATGTCCATCAGACCGTTGGCCATCCCAGTATCAAAAAGTGTGCAGATCTCATAAAGAGAACTTACAACTGGCCTGGGTTTTCAGAGGACATTCCCGCTTGGATCTCTCATTGTGTCACTTGTGCCCTGGAAAAATTTTATTGTTCTGGGAAGAAGGGACTGTTACACCCCTTGAAGCAGGCTGAGGGGCCATGGACCTCAGTCTCAGTGGACTTCATCATAGAGTTCCCACCCTCCTGTGGCTCATATGCCATCATGGTAGTCTTATACTGATTTACCAAGTTTGCACTCTTCATCCCCTGCCTCTCTTCTATTACTGAGTTGGAGACCGCAAATTCATTTGTCAACCATGTCTTTGCCATTCTTGGTCTCCTCAAGGAGATAGTGAGTGACAGGGGACCCCAGTTCACGGCCAGTTCTGGGAAGAGTTGCTGACCCTCCTTCACATCAAGCCCTGTAGATCCACTGCCTACCACCCACAGTCCAATGGGAAGACTGAGCGGGTGAATCAGGTACTAGAGCAGAACTTGCGCTGCTATGTGATGGCCTTGCATGACATCTGGGCCAAGGTCTACCTCTAGCACAGTCCGCATACAATGACTCCCTCCATCCCTCACCTGGCTTCTCACCCTTTGAGGCCAATCTGGGGTATGACCCCTCTTTCCAGATTGACCCCCAAATCTCCTCAGCAGTTCCCGCAACCATAGACCACATAAGCTCTCTCCACGAGACGCACAACCTGGTTCACAAACACTTGACAAAGTTCATCAAGGACTACAAGAAGTTTGCTGGTTGGAAGCATCTCCAGGGCATGAGATAAAGGTTATTTCCTTGTCATGTTAGATACCCGCAACCTTCCCCTGAAATCCCCCACCCGCAAGCTTGCAGCCAAATGCTCAGGACCCTTCAGAGGTCAAGAAGGATTTAGGCAATGGAGCCTATCACCTGAGACCGCGCACTGGAAGCAGCACAATGTCTTCCATAACTCCCTTCTAACCCCCTTTAAGGGGGCAAAGGCTAACATCCCTAGAGACAATCATCATCGGGGAATCCCAGGAAGCGGAGGTGGAGGCCATTTTAGCTTACCAAAGGTCCCGCCGATCCATTTAGTACTTAATTGCCTGGAAAAGTTACCCCTCATATGAGAACAGCTGGGTGAATGCGCGCGATTATACAAATGCAAGGACCTGATAGAGGAACTCCACGCCTCCCACTTGAAAGCCCCAGCCCGCCCAAGAAGATTGTGGCTAATTTGGCCATAAAGCTACCAGAGAGCCACAAGAACTATGCTTTGGTCCATGCCCCCAGCGGTGGAATCCTCCCTGTCAAAAAAGAAGGGTAGTGTAAGTCCTGGGGACCAGCCCTTGCAACTGAATAGGGATCAGCACCCCTTCCGGATAAAAAGGGGCCCCAAGGCTCCGATGGACCCTCTGTCACAGCTGGGTGACCTAGCCCATGTGATAAATGAGTGCTTGGTGACTGCTTTTCCACCCAAAGATATTCCACTACCACCTCTTTCCCCTCCTCAACCTTGGTAAGTTTATAAAGGGGTCTGCAGGGAGATTGCGCACATCAGGGGGCATGGAAAGGCCCCTGGGACCACCTACTCCCCAGACAAGCCATATCAGAATTTTTAGGAAAATGGCAATTTTCAACATTGGGACCAGCCGGCAAATTCCAGACAGAGGGAGCCAGCCCAGACTGACATGCTCCAGAAACCAGATCAGGATATGGCTCAGATCTAAAACCCAGGACCAAATGTCTTGGACCATCTGCCCTAACGCTCCAAAATGGATCCAGGGAGGTTGGATCTCACAATTAGTCAAATTGAGAAATCAGCTCGAGTTGCAACTAAACTGATCCAAGGACCCCTGCCTCCTGGGACAAATCTGGACTACCTAACCATGTGAACTGGCTGAATTGGGTCACCAGAACCTGAAAAAGTAGTATTGACTTGGCTTGGCCCCAAGAATCTGGAAAAATTTGTAAAAGTTTTCTTGACTTTTGCTAAAATCTGGTGCAGCATTCTACCCCCACTGAGTCAGCCAACCAAATCCCATTGTCACCCCTGATTGAACAATCCCTCAATACCTCCCCATGCTTTCAGTCCTGTTCTTAAGGCAACTGCCTTGGCTTGGGTAGTTGTCAGTTCATTCTCTTTCCTTTTACTTAATAAAATCTGAATTCCCCATCTAGCTTGCAGCGGCCTCCGTCTACTTCTTTAATTTTATAAATAATTCTTCCAATTGATATGATGAAAAGCACAGTCACCCAAGCCCTCCTGCCAATGTTTGCCAATTAGATTATCCAGTAACTTGATCCTGCCACGCGGCAGTAGAGCATAAATGAGATGATCTGCCTTACCCCTGATGATAGCCTACTCTTTTATTCATTTTCAATCATCTGTTTAATGGAGACCCTTCCATCCATTTGGTTGCCGAGTCCTCCAAAACTGCTCCCTGGCTAGAGCAGCACCCAAGTGCCACCACCCCACCGCTTGTGGACTTGGATTCTATAGCAGCCTCAGCTGCTGCTGACCTGGCCCGCCAATGGGACCTAGAGTACCCCCTCCAGGGGAAGCTCAGTCCCAAACTCTTGCAGGGGCCTTACCATACCTCCACTTACATTTCTAATCATATGGCAGCCTCTATGTCATCCCTCGCTGGTGCGCAAGCCCCTATCCAAATCTGAAGCCAGCAACCACAAACCTTGGAGGAGTCATTGTCCTCCCTGGCTCTCCTGCCCTTGTGGTTGCCTCAAAAGACTTGCAGTTGCCCTAACGCAACCATCTGATTTGCCTTGGGGGCCTTTGGTACTTTACTAAACTTTTACTTTCCTCACATCTCCATTGAACCCCATTTTTATTAGTCACTTAGACCACTATGCCTTTGGCATTCTGGACCCTCCACTGGGTGCTCGCGCACCCTGACTGGGAGCTCAGTCTAGTTCTTTTTTTTAGTACTAGATGGTCCCAACCCAAGGGGGGATTCATCGATGTCTCAGTCTAGTTCTTCTTTGCCAAATTAGTGACAAAACCATCACCACATTGAATGAGTATGGAGATCACTTGGAACATCATGACAATATGCTGTTTGCCAAGCATAAGAGTATAGAAAATTTGAAGACACAAAACGCATACTATACCAGAGCCTACCACTTTTAACTCATAACTCAATTAGAGGCACCTATATGAGTCAAAGAAAGGAATGTGCCACAACCATTTAGAACTGCTACACAATTAATCATGATGCATGCCGATCCTGTTGAGGTGGATACCAACTTTATATTGTACTATAAGACCATGTATACACCTGGAGTAGGAACAAATGTGGTTTTGCTCCAGATGTATGAGAACAGCCTAAATGGCAACTAGAAATTGCTAGAAGGCTCGCCACATGTAAGGGTGTCTGAGCCGCGAAGCTCAGGATATCCTTAGAATGAGCCTTTGACCTGGAATCTTAGACTAAAATGATGAATATTTTCCTTTCAGAGTTCAGTATTGAACAAAATATCCAAAATGTGAAACAAGAATTTCTATTGAGAAAATGGGTAATAATGAGTCAGTTGCAAATTTTCTCTTTCACTACTACCTCAAGGTTCAACAGCTATGGACCACAGTAGATATGGATTTGCTTACCGCTGAACTATTTTGTTGAGCTCTTTGAAGATGCATCCTAACATGAAGATGTATATTACTACAGCAATTGAGAGCGCGGCATCCCTCAAGGCGCTTAAAGAATCCTTATTTGTCATAAAAAGGACATACAAAGCTGAGCAAAAGACAATTGAACTAACCAACCTCATTGATGAGTTAATAAGGACGTTTATGTCTCCAATGACAATGGTGATAAACCAAAGGATATGAATTCTTAAAACTTTAGAACGCTTTCCTTATCAATATCTTACCTGCATTAAGTACCATCAACCAAGGCACTTTTATCATTATTTTCCATTTTTTGCTACTAAAAGAAGGAAGCATCCCCTAAAAAGGATATCCTCAACGCCGCAAACTAGGTGGAGCTCCACACTAAGGGTAAAGATGATCACGAAGATAACGATCTAGCTAGTGCAGGATACCACTTGTTAGGGGCACAAAAAGTAGTGGCTGTGAATGCTAGATTTAGAGTCCACAGCATTAATGGATCTACATTGAGTGTAAACTATTTGGCGCAAGCAAATCAGATTACCCAGGGCATCAATTCAGTTGAAGATGGAGAGAAGTTAGTTATGGCTACCTTCAAGGATTTGGCATCAGATGGCGAAAATTTTGTTAAAGCAACAACGAGCGCTGCTGCTCTTAGACTAATTTAGTGAATCTTCTACCAACTTGCTGACAACTGGAAAACTTTTGGAAAGAGTTAATAAAAGTGGAAGTGATCATCCAGAAGGTGCGCGTATTGTCAGTACTGGACACTAAAGCTCAAGTTAACATCATCTGATCCAAACTCACGAAGAAGTTGAGGTTCAAGCCTATAATCACCTAAACATGAAGGACCACACCATAGGACCTGACATTACATTCACTCTAGGAGCTTATTCCCCATTACCCTTACACTTTGGGTGCATGGTCTTAACTGCACTAGCAGTGGTTTTGGACAATGACTATTATGATTTTCTAATTGGGACAAAGTTTTTCCTGGAGGATTTTGGCAATGATTGGTTTCACCACTAGAACCGTGAGATTTGAGATACCAACTTCTGCTAAGAGTTTAAGGATAAAGACGTCAAACTGTAGAAAAGACATTTTCTTGGTTGAAACAGACTAATCTATCTGCCATATACACTACACCCTGACTAAGAAAGGTGCAAAGCAGCTACTGCCTACGATTAGTTCAAAGGAAAGACTCTCACTGAGCGCTAGAAAAGCCATAGATACTCAGCCATGGGATCTATTGAAAATTGATATGACTGGATGATAAGCCATATATCCAACGGATAGTAATTTAGTAGTTGAGGTGTAGATCAAGATCAAGCGGAAGATTATGTTGACATGATGCAAATTCATTGAAGTAGATGATAATCTGACGAATCGAGGAATTCTGCTGAAGCTTCAATGATATAATAAAACTACTAAAGATGTAGCAAACAGAGAATTACTAAGCGGAAGGATTGGAATTGATTAGGAATACCAAGGATAATAGTTGAGCGTGAGAATGAGAAAGGGGTCTTTTGGAAGAGTAAAGAAGGAGAATGATAAAACGTAATTAGACATTCAAATTAATATATTAAAAACTGGTATACCTGGGGCAATAGCTCCTAAATTTAATTTTTAGTACCATTTATTAAGGATCAGCAATCATCATATTGCTGTGCTGTTGCTCAGTGGATTTACCCTGTGCAACCAGTTCAGCGGAATCGATCATAGCCACCAAAGAATAACAGGATCAATGTAGGATGACACTGTCAATTAGTGTGAAGTTCCGCCTGATACCATATTAGAAGTATACAACTGAAATAAAATCCACGAACAAGAAACCCAAGTACTACCAGGATTCTATTACACCACCTACTTTTGAGAGTTGACATTATGTTGGGAAAGATTACTACTCAATTAATAAGAGTCAAAAAAGGATAAGTTTTTGCACTGTCCCAACTGTCAGTTGCCAAGAATTTAATATGACCATGCAGTAGAAGATTTTGATGAATCCATGTTTGGTATGTAACCCTAAATGGCAGTTGAAGCTTGATGAACTTTTTGACGAGTTCAGTGGCATCTTCAGTACTTGCTCCGCTAATTATGGCCTATGCAAGGGCGAGGTCTATAAAATGAATAATAGTTCTTCTATACCAATCAAATCTTAACCCTACCACTGCTCAAAAGAAAAAAACTTAGTTATCGCACAAGAGCTCAACCAACTGGCCAAAGTAGGGGTAATTAAACCATTGAAAAGCCAATGGGTATCTCCTTTTTTAATGGTTTTTAAAAAGGAAAGACTCCATAGAGTAGTCATAGACTACCATTTTTTTAAATGAGATAACTAAGAAGGACTCATATCCACTACATGTTTCAATGACTCTCTTAAGCCCTGGCTCCTTGACATAATTTTTGTTGATGGATCTGGCCAGCAGCTACTAGCAGGTGGAGCTCTCATCAAGAATCAAGAGAAATGTGCCCTGATCTGTAGCTAGGGTTTTTTGAGCCCACGAAGATGCCAAAGGGGCTCTGCAACGCCCCTGCTACATTCCAGCACAAGAGGGATCTTATTCCTGGCAATCTCAAGCTATTGATATGAAGATATGATTCTATGGCATCAATGTATTAAGCTGAACGTTTCAGGAGCATATTCAACTCCTCTGGGAGGTCTTTGCACAGCTGTTCATGTATAACCTGAAGTTGAAATGAAGCAAGTGCACCTTCCTCAAGAGAGAGCTAAAGTTTCTAAAGGCATGCAATTAGCCCTAGCGGGATTAAGACTCAAGATGAGAAATTGAACGCCATCATGGAAATGGAGCTACCAAGGAGCAAGAGGGCTATCCAAGCGCTCAAAAAATGGTGGGATACTACAAGAAGCTCATCCTCATTTTAAAGACTGGGTGCACCCCTCACATACCAGCTTACTAAGTAAATGTTGATGAGTGGGGCCTGAAACAGAATTAGGCCTTCACAGAGTTAAAGCATGATTGGTAGAGGCACCAGTCTTGGTCTATTCTGACTTCATCAAGACATATCTACCTGTATACTGAGACCAGCGATGTAGGACTTGGCGCGATATTGGAAAATTTGGATTAATATGGAATAGACCATGTTGGAAAATCGACTATGGGCTCTGCTAGTTGGCAGGCTAACCAGTATGAAGACCGGTCAGCACTTGCCGTTTTGCCTTAGGCGTTGGGGCTAGCAGCGCTGGACAACCCCTTAGAATGTCACCCATGCCATTTGGGGATTCCCTAGCCTAAACTCCAACCAACGAAATAAATAATAAATTTATAACAAAAGGTAGAATTGGAAACAGCAGATATATATGAAAAGGAAACGCCAGGTATTTATACTATTTACAAAAGGGCTACTGCGCCCACCACTGACCTATCAGCTCTTCCGCTGGTTCTTCCAGCCAACCACTCTTCTTCCTCTTTTTCTACTTTATTATCTTCCCTGGCATCAACCCTCTCGCTCCATCCTTCCCAATGTCCAAATTAGTTTTGGCTCATACTCAGCCTTAAGTCAATGGTGAGCCATATAATTGATTATTGTAACTAAAAGTCAAATTTGGTTTGGACCTTCAAGTTGATATATATGTACCAGAAACAACTTCGGTTGCTTACTTTGACTCAGAATATCTCAGCATCTTGCTGACATCACTTCTCATCTTATATAATAATAAATGAGGCACCAGAAATAACTTCAGCCACCTCAAACTCATAATTGTTGGATCCACCAACATCAGATTATCAGTACAGGCAGCAAACGTTTGAAGTGAATACATTGGCTTTCTGCCGGAAATCCCACAATGGACCACAATTGGCAGTTGGTGTTGAACACTGATTCTGCTGACTATTACTGATTGGATAATCCACAGCTATTAGTCACCGGTGATCCTTATATTACTTTGGGGCCACCGATTGGCCCCACTAAAACCTAAATCCAAACTTGGCTGAATACTAATTTCGTCTCAACCCCAAATTGGGATCAACTTAACCAGCAATCACATTAAATCATATGAAATTCAGTCAAGAGCCATTCCACTGGGATTAGCCATTTCATCCCAAATATTGATTAATCATTTGAGGATTCCATCTGGTTAAAATTCCTACAGATCACATGATCAAGTAATACTCCAAAGTTTTCAGTAAAGCAGTGAAGAACTATAAAATCACCAAATGCAAGTGCTTGGAGGTGATCAGAGCGGTCAACCTCCTTTGACCTTATTTGTATGAGGTACATTTTAAGATAATCACAAATCATTCTTTCCTTAAAGGGTAATAAATATGAAGGATCCCAATGGACGCCTTGCCCGTTGGTCTGTACTCTTTCAAATAATGATTTTGAAATTATACATCAAGCAGGAGATAAACACCTCAAAGAAGATGACTTGACAATTCTACTGGTGTTCTACTTGCAAATACACGAGAGCAATCAAATTTTTAATTTTTATTCGAGGTGGGCCGACCTGGGGATGATACCACACCGATTAGGGAGTGAAGAAAATGGGAAAGGAGGATAAAATCTGGAAAACCTCCATGCGCGGTGTATGATAGGCCAGGAACTACATGGACCGCCTTTGCCATTTGCTATCTCAGTTTGGGGCATTGGTGCGCAATGCCAACACAGTCATAATTGTCCCCTACCCAAAGTTCAAATACCAGAATTAAACTCGGGGAGGCAGCGGTAGAGGTCCCTACTCTACCATTGGGGTATCCTCCCCTATGAGAGCAATAAATTTAAAACTTAAATAGGCTACCAGATGAGGCCTGGAAGGATGCAACAAAGAGATTAATAGCATCCTGAGGAAACGTTCCAAAGACACATAGCATGTCATTGAAAATCTACAAAAGAAGATACAAAAAAGTGGTACCCTTATTCCGGCCTAGTGACCACGTGGAGTTGAGTGATGAAGGCCCATACGCATGTGGGCCATGTAAGATTTAAAAAGACGTTATCATGCCTGAAAGAGAGGTTCCAATGGGTGTTCATGTCAGATGAAGTGCACCAAGCCTTGGAGTTGTGCATACCTTGTGAAAGTTTTACCCCGCTGGAGAAGCAGTTCAAGTTTACACTGATTCCCTCAAAATCACATTTCAGTAATGTCTTAATTGATGTGGTTGGACCCTTACCAACTGCCTTAAGCGGATCCTAGTTTATCCTAGTCACAATTAATCAATTCATTAGGTGGGTTTAGGCCTCCCTGGCCAAGTCATACACTGCAAGCTTCACCACTTGCTTTCTATATAATAAAGTTATTATTAGGCACGTTTGCCCTCAAATTTTATTGTCCAACAAAAAACTCAATCTTGGACATGATGAGAAAGCTGATAGATCTAGCGGGAGTAAAACATCAGTTCACACCTCCCTGCACCTCATCCTCTGACGGAAGTTTCAAATGAGGTAATGGGACCTTAGGAGTCACAAAAGAAAGTGGCCCTTAACTTCAAATAAAAGTGTGATCAGTTGCTTCCCTCAGCGTTGTTGGAATATCAGTTGAGCCACTAATGAGTTAATGGGATATCCCCATTCAAAGCCCTGTATGGGCGAGAGCCAGCTCTGCCAACCCTCCTACCATTTATCATCCCAGAGGACCAGAAGAACCTGCCACCTGGAAGCTAACATCAAGAGTTAGCTGAGAAACTTATAAAATTTCAGTTAGAGACTTTAAACAACATTGAAGCAACTAACCATCAAAGCCAACGGGAAAGTCAAAGTCAAGTTATGATACTATAGTTCAGCCTAGGAGACAAGGTTTTGTTTTATGACTGCGCAGAAAACAACCAGAAAAATTACAAACCAATTGGAATAAGCCTGCCACTGTCTTAATGAAGAGAGAAGAATAATACTTATTCTAGGATAATTATAATAACATTGTGTTTTCAAAGTACACTTGACATTTGAGTTTATTTTTCTGGTCTCATCTTGTGAGGGAAAGCATCGCAGATGAGGCCATGACTGATTTAGAACATCATTCTTTGGCCAGTGGGATTACTGGAATTAACCCCTAACCATTGTGAGGTACAATCAACTAATCCACCACAGATGGTGGCAAATGATCCCCTTTTATAGATGTGTGTGAGCAAAAAAATTTTCAGCAATATTGGGATGAATTCATTTAATGTATTTTTCACCCTGATAAGTCAGAGGATTTAATTTATAAAGACAATGATGCCAATGAAGCTCAGTATGAAAATTTCATTATATATCTTTGGGGGCCAAATTAATTTGCAGACTGCTTATGACACTTTTATGAGCAGACCAAATTATTCTAAGAGCATTTGAAGCTCAAGTCTAGTAAACCACCAAATTTTTCATTTATCTAATTTTGTGAGTCAATTGAAACCAAGGTGAGAGGTGCATCATAAAAGTACCATCACTCAACCCTGATATTGACTGGATAATTACTAAATTATATCAACCAATATTACAAGAAGAGACAATGGTCTAACATCAACTAGGGACTAGTGAAAGGGCCCCTGGACATTCAGATTCAGTGATAACCACCACAAGAAGAAGCTCATAAATACATAAATTGGCCCAAAATGTATGAGGACAACTGAAGCAGCATTTGGAAGACGTCTGACTAAGAGATTTTGAAAACCCTATAATTCAAAACACATATTCCCAATAATTTTACAGTACTTTATTCATTTTTATATTTTGAATTATCCTTTGAAGTATAAAATACTTACTTTTCTTTTTATTTAACCGAGGTAAGCCGACCAGGGGACAGAAACTACTGAATATATGTGAAACTAAGAGAATAAATAACAAAAATAAAAATTTGGCACCCCAGGGTACTCAAGTTACCCCTGTTGCCAGCGGGACTGCCAGGTATGGGGGGTTGGTGCACTACTCCGAGGGGGTTTCCCCTGCTATGGAGCAGGTGTGAAGGAAAGGGTCTGTGTGGAGGAACCAGAGTGGGAGCCATGATTCTATGAGCGCTTTTTTGTCTTGGTCTCATATATCCATAGAGCCAGGCTTGGAAGTGCTCTAGTAAGTGGACATGGAATCTGTTAATAATCCTATGAATGGTTGGGACCGTGCCCTTGAACGCATCTAATGCAATTGTATGTAATGTCCACATTGCAATGGGTATTATTAGGGAGCGGAGGGTAGATGGGATTGGTGACTCAATCTGGAGTGCAAAGATACTTTTTGATATCGAATTTCCTGTTCGTTTTGAATCTTGAGCAGGCGTGCGACTTCCTACCATATAGCTTTGGTTGGGTGGTATGTTTCTAGGCGGTGATGTAGGGATCCCTCCCCTCCACATACTGCACATGTTTTGTGGAGGGAGTTGGAGCAGTCAGCCATCCTATAGGTCCTTCTCAAACAGCGCCAGGCGTTTGCTCTTATCCTTGGCTGTAGGAGTGGGTGGTGTGTCATTTTCCACATTGCTTTCTGTGTGGTTAAATCATAGGGAATGCCCAGCATATCTAGGTATTCTATCCTAGCTATGCTTGGGGTTGTTGCGAGCATATCCCTCTGGGGGTGGTTTTCTGGGTTTCTTAATTTGAATTGGGGGCTGGGTCATCCCATTCCCTGTACAGTACCCATGTTCTCTATGGTCCATCCCATACGGCGGATAGTTTGGAGGATATGTCTGAAATGAGGGGAGGTTCCATGCGGACCTGTTGCAGTTGGGTGCTTGGCAAGGTATGAAAGTAGTCTGGTGGACTATGTGGGTCGATTAATTTGAGCGCCTGTGCAAAGTTAGTCCTTGAGCTCTGGCCTAATGTTGTTGCGAGAGGTCTGGAGCAAGGATTTCCTTTATCCAGGTACCTAGGATGTGATTGGCATGGCTCTCAAAATCTATTAGTCCCATGCCTCCGCTTGAGCGTGGGCCAAATAGTGTTTCCATCCGTATAGGAGGGTGAGAGCCAGGCCATAGCCAGCCCTGGATAAGCGCGCGAATTGAGGTTATAAAGGTAGGTGAGAAGGCTATCGCATGGGCCTGGTACCACAGTATTGGGAGGATGAGCGAGTTAGCAACTATAACTCGTCCTGTTAGTCCTGGGATTCTCCCCTTGAGGGAGGCTACGCGTTTGGATACCCGTTGTAACAGGTTACTTTCCATTGTCTCATTAGCATATACCCCTGATTCTAGCCAGATTCCAAGGTGTTGGACAGGAGTGGTGGTTGGAGGTGTTGCAAAGGGTAAAATAATTGGGTTTTTTCTTCGAGTGTTGGTGTGAGGTTCTGATGTTGTGGCCCAATTGTTTGTGTATTTGCCTAAGAGGATAATTTCTGTCTTTCTTTTGTTGAGCGATGCATTACTCACCTTGGAGTACTCCTCTAGAGTGCGTTCCAGCCGTTGGGCATCTTCATTGTTTGCTATACCTGCTACGCAGTCATCCGCAAAGGCCAGTATCTTGACTGTTGGTTGTCCTTGTGCGGTTATCCCCATGAGACGTGAGTCAGTTACTTGGAGGAGCGGGTCAAAGTTGAAATTGTATAGCAATGGGCTGAGGGGATCCCTTGTTTGAGCCCTCTGTGTGGTTTGATATTGTTTGTTAGGAATCCAGGGCCGCATACAGCCATGGTTGCAGATTCTGTTAGGAGCATCGCCCATTTTATGAATCTTGGTGGGAGTTTGAAGGCATGTAGACATTCTTTTAGGTATGTCCAGCTAACATGGTCATACGCCTTTTACTGATCCAAGGAGACCAGGGCACCAGTTGCTTTGGATTTGCAAATGTTTGCAACAGGGTGTATGTTGTTCCATGTTGAAAGCCCTGGTATAAACCCAAACTGGTTGGGTGATAGGACGTCAGATGCAAATTGCGCCTAGTCTAGCTGCTAGAATTTTTGTTAGAATTTTTGTGTCAGTGTTGGAGAGTGCAATTGGGCGCCAGTTGGCCAGGTCCAACTTGTCACCCTTTTATACAAGGTTATAACGTAGGATTCATGGCCTCCTGGTAATAGGCGTGTTTCCAACAAACTCTGGTTCATTGACGCTAATAGGAGGGGGGCAATTTGTTGAAAATATTTTATGTAAAATTCGTAGGGTATTCCATCAGGCCCTGAGCATTTCCTATGTGGTGCACCGCGAATTGTTTCCCAAAGCTCCTCCCATGTAATAAGGGATAGTATATTGTAATTTGGTGGTGTACTTTGTATCTTGGCAGTTTGAATAAATTCTTTAATTTTTTGTGGATCTGTTGGCATATTGCAATATAATTTGGTGTAATAGCGGTGTACTTCCGCCTTGACCTCCTCAGGGTCAGTTGCCATGGTGCCGTTGGTCTTGCGGACCTGTGTGCATGTGGGCTGGTTTCCACAGGAGTGGAATTGGAAGAAAAAGTATGTCAAACAGGTTTCGCCTTCCTTTTATGAACTTACCTTTGTTCGATACTTTGATTCTGTGATGGTGTTCAAAGATGAGATTGTTAAGTCAGGCTGAAATTTCTGCCCATTTGCATCCCCAATTAGGGCTATAGCCAGATCTTGGAGTATTTATTTCCAGGTGGTCTAGTTCTGCCAAGGTACACTTGATTGTGGCTGTGTCCACGGTGTACTTGTGTGATGCAATATGTCAGGTTTCGTTGACTAAATATTTTTTGAAATTTTCCCATGTTCTGATGGGATCCAAAGTGAATGGGGCTGTGAATTCTGGGTTTGTAGCCTTGTTTTCAACCCAGTCAGATAATTTGGGCAATTTTAAATTTTATGGGTGAAGCTTTCTTCAAAGTGACACCTGTATGTGGGATTGGGTTGGCGCTAACTGCACCGTAACTAATTGGTGATCAGAAAATTGATCTTTTTTGTTGTAAATTTGAAGATTCTTGCATAAGGGATTGTGGGATAAGGATGTGGTCAATATGACTCATCAATATGAGCAGTCCCTCACGTCTTTCTGGTCTTATCATGTGGGGAAGGATTGGTGAATTGGGGGGTAGAGCATCCTGTAAGTCAAGAGATGCCTTCATTGTGCGATATTCAATGTGTCCAGGTGGGTATCCCCTGGGATTAGGCCATCGATCTGTATTGGGGTTATCTCAGCAGTTGATTTCGCCTAACATGATGATATCTGGTGGGAGGGTGAGAGTAGAAATTTTTTCAAAATTCTTTTTCTCTCAGTTGCAGTGCACAGTGCGTAGATACATGCTAACAAAATTATTTCATCTTGGCATGTGATTGTTGCTACCAGGACTCAACATGCAAGTGTGATGATGAATTTGTAATTTTAGATTTTTTGTTGTTTTGGACTATCACCCCACAGTGAGATGTCCATACTGATTGTGATGCTGCAACCCTGGTTGACCAGGATTCTTCTTCCCTTGTAGGCAGTAAGTTTCTTGGATGGCCAAGATGTCTACAAGAGGTTTTCACAGGAATGCCAGCTTTTTGGCTTGGGATGTATGAGCCCTGGCTCCCGCGATGTTTAACGTCCCTATAGACACTGAGGTGCCCGCGGCGCCTCAGGAGCGGTTGGGAGGACCCTCTGGTCCTATCCCACCACGGCTCAATTTTGGCCATGCTCCGCATCTGTACTCCAACTCTTTCACTGCCATTGTAATTCTCTTGGTCTGACCCAAGGATTCAAGGGAATTGCAGTTTTTTTCATTTGCGTCAACTTTTCCTGCACAGGTCTCATGTTAATTTGATGCAGGTTGTTGATTGAATTTTATATTTTTGAGGTTCAACTTTGTTGCATTGTGCACCGCATTTTCACCCAGATTTCAGTTGCATTGTTCCTCAGAATGTGCATGACTGATGACGCTTTGTGGCTCAGTCTGGTTACTGTAAAAATTTTCAACCTGGGCATATTGTTCTGATTAGTTGGTTGGGGGAATATCCAAAATATCCTCCTGAATTTGTCCGTGGTTAATGGCGGATTCCGCGTGTGCCACTGCTTCAGCCACTGCTTCCTTGCGGGCTTTTGTGCTGCTTTACGCTGTTTACTTGTAACTGGGTCCACGATGGAGTATAGTCCATCTTCACCCCAGCGGAATGGGTGGTGGCCATCAGACATTTTGGTGAAGTTTTCATTATCTTCGTCCATAGCTTCTTCACAAAATCATTTTCCATTAAGCCCCCTTTACAGGGCATGCATGTTCCTTGTGGCCCAGTGATCCACAGTGGTTGCAAATGGGTGGTGCATGTTCCGGTGTAACTTGGAATGCAGCCAACTGGCCCTCATCTGAGAAGTGAAATTCTGCTGCGTGGGGAATTCTGGATAAATCCTCTTCCACTTCTGGGGAGGGGTTGATTCTCTCTCGATCTCTCTTTTGCCTGTGCACAGGTCGGGCATTGAGCGAAATCACTGTAATTTGAGTTGTTGGATTTCTCTGTACGCCATAAGACCTTTGTGGAGCTCCTCCTTGATTACCTTACGAGAAAGATTGGTGGGAAGTGAGTTAAAGGAGATGAACAATGTTTTCACTTTGTTCCATCTGGTGCATGCGGTGCGCACAATTTTTTTGCCCTCAGGGAGGGCAATTTCCACGCAGATTTTTGCTGCGGCATTGGCTTCATCGGCTGTTTCAAAACCAATATTGATCCAGCCATGGCCCATGTTGTTGGTGGCTACGTGCACTATGTGAGGGAAAAGTGAGGGCTGTGCCTCACATGTTTTCTCCCACAGGGTTGGTGACTCATCCTCAAGGAAGAGTCTGATCCCATGTTCCACCTTTGACAAAGGTTGGTTGTTTTGAATGTACATGTATTGCACGTGCTTTACAGTAAATACCATAAACCCAGACGGTGTCTGAGTTTGCGATTTTTTTACAGCTTGGGTTCCTAGTCCCCCTCCAGGGCGTTTCTTGCCCTTAGTTGCACCATTAAGCGCACTGCTTGCTGCAACGCTCGCCCATGTTGTATTATTTTTGTTATTAAAGTCGCCCATCTTTCCTGTGTGTGATTGTCCAAATTTGAGGTTCAAATCGAATTGTAGTAATTAAAGTGATTGTTATAAGAAAGAAAAAGGTCTGTTAAAATACTTACTTTTCTTATTTTAACAAAAAACTTTTCACAGAATCATAAGTTTATTCTTTTAGTTGCACTTATAGTTATTTAAGTGATTTAATCTCCAGTAACTGATCTAGTATTAACCAATTATACATACTAAACTAATCATTCTGAAATCTGTTTTGGTTGGACGAAGACACTCTCTATCAAGCATACCTTGGATCTGAGCTGCTAAGGGAGAGGTTGTATTGTATTCCATTGAGACATGGGGGCCAACGTACATTGAATATGTCTAAGAGTGTCAACAAGAGATTTTCTATGGGCGCAAATAGTTTATCAAAATTATTGATGCTACATGGGTTAGCTTCATGTGAGAATTTGGTCTATGAGGATGACTATAGTCTTGGTGAATGTTGTCTGGTTCCTGATGTGCGCGGAGTAGACACCCTAAGCAGTGAGCTGGCCTCACATATTAGGCAATCTGAGGTCGGCAAGCTGACTCCATGCTCAAGCGTATTGCACCCAGATTATCTAGGTCCATTTAGTCACGCTAGGGAATTAATTAGCACAGCAGCACATCATAGGAAAAAGGAACTATAGATTATGTTTTACTGTTGCCCGCTGAGGAGATGCTTAATGGTTATAAGGCTGATACTTTATGAGATTTTTGGGCTGGACGATCACCTTATTATAGCCACTATCAATAACAACATTGGAACCAATCTTACTATCACCCAATCAAAGGTGGCTGAATATTACTGACTTATTTTCCAACATTTTTTTCCTGAGAAATACAATTTTAGTAGTTATTGGTTATCCCATTAATTAGACACCATAGATGACTTACCTATACAAATTAAGCTCTTTGGAAGTCCAAGATAGAGGAAGCACAAATAGCATTGGAGTTGAATCAGCTCATGAAAGAAATTTATATGAGTGAATGATAAGCCTAAATTATCAATAGTGGATCATTGGTTATCTATCAAATGAGGTAGCACACTTAATATTAGCATGATTCTCTATGGGTTGACGCTAAGTGATTTGAACTCAGCCATATATGGTATTTGGCCAAAACTCTCAATAACAAAATTAGAACGATGAGAAATTGGAGAAGCTGAGTAGCTGCGCAGAAGGGCTAAAGAGTGGCCATAGTGATGAGCGAAAGGGGAAAGATGAAAAAAAGAAAGAAGGTCTAGATTAATCACACTTAGTGGATTTCAACGTATTAGTTGTAAGATTAGCAGTAGTAATCTCTGGTATTCTAAAAAAGTGTGCGCTGAAGCCATTTTTTCATTTTTAATTTTTAAATTCTAGTTTTATTTGAGGTGGGCTGACCTGGGGATGATACCACACCAATTAGGGAAGCGAAGAAAATGGGAAAGGAGGATAAAACCCGGAAAGCCTCCATGCACAGCATATGATAGGCCAGGAACTCCATGGACCACCTTTGCTATTTGCTATCTTGGTTTGGGGCATTGGCGTGCAAAACCAACACAGTCAAAATTGTCCCCTATCCAAAGTCCATTACTGGGATCAAACTCGGGAGGCAGTGGTAGAGGGTTTATACTCTACCACTGGGGTATCCTCCCCCCATTTGCTTAAATTTTATTTTGATTTATTTTAATTGTTTGAGGAACTTAAAACCTCATATCATCTTTCTGTTACGTCACTGGAACCCCTCCTGTGCAACTCTTCAGTGAATCTGGAGCAATTCCGCCAGATTTTATAACAGTTATTCACTACAGGAGGCCCACTGATCCAACTAATAAGGCAATTATTTGGATCAATGCACATCCTGTTAGCACTGACAGGAAACCATAATACATCTACCAAGTCAGCGCAGTATGTTGGCATCAAGATCGCTTTGAATACAGTATGCCAAACCCAAGATGAGCTCCATCATGAGCATAAATTGACGATGATTCAGTTTATAAAAGGGTGTTCAGTCAGCTGCATGTTCTCAATTAAATGAATAGACAATTAGTTAACTGGCTTAATGACAGCATTGAGCAGCTACACTGCGTTAATCAGAAATTAAAGGTTACCTCATATATACAGAGTCCATGTGGGGAAACTGACGAGCAAAAAGGGATGATAGTTTGGGACCATCTAGTACTAAAAAAAAAGGGATGATAGCAAAGGACAGTGGCAGAACAGTAATTACATAGTTAAAAAAGGTGCAGCAGAACTATTTGACACTCAAGAAGATAGAAAGAGTCAGTTCACATCCAGAGGAACCTCAGAGTATGACTATTACTTGCCAAAAAGAGCTCCTAACGTTTTTGTCATGTTACTGGCGTAGGAGGGAAAGGTTTTCAATCCTGCATATATCTGCACTCTGCTATTCCTAATGTGCCCTCCCCTCACCAAGAAATGCTCCAAACTGCCCAAGAGCTCGTAGTTTTAAGCAGAATGAGGACATATGCATTGATAAGGTGCTTTTGTTAAATTGGATGGAAATATACATGGCTTCTTCAAACGGTTTGATTTTACAAAAGAGCTTCAGGCTGCTGTAAGACTAAGCTGCTGATCTCAATTCTTAATGTTGAAACCGCTGATCAATGTTCCTGATCTCTGAGTAATTGTTTTGTCACTTACCAAAAGTTCAAGGTTACCCTGCTCAAATTGTTCATGGGCTTAGAAAAAATGTCCCAACGGAGAGCAGAATTTTTAATAATGGAATTCCAGCGGAACGAGACTATGAAGGTGCTCGCTGATTAGTTTACCTCAGAGGCGCAAGTCTTGTTGGGAGCGAGTACATTAACCAAGGACAATGTGGGAATTACAATGACCTCAGAGGTAAAGTTCCACCACAACTTATTTAATGCTATGGCACATGTCCTGCAGAAGGATGCCCTCTGCTCAAAATCGTCAATTATTTGTGTAAACTAGTAGCAACATTCAGATTATTCAAACCATAAAAGGAAGCCTGCACTAGCCCCTGAAGGGCCTCCTTCCTTGGGAGCAAAAAGCCTTCTTCATTTCTGTTGAACAATCCCCAGCCGTCCTATATCTATATTCCTCAGCCGCACCAGAATTACAATCCTACTGTCAACCCCTGGCCTGGACCTTCTACTGAATCTTTAGGCCGAGACTCTCTGGAGTAAAATTCTACACTTGTGGTCATCTTGAGAATATTGTGTTCCACTGCCCTACTAAGCAGCAAGCTCATGTCAGGCAGTCAGTCTACTATGAGGAGGGAAAAAACCAAGCGGAGTAGAGATGGAACCTTCTACTTCCACTTGTTTTACTACCTCTGCAACTGATGCAGATGAATTGCATTCCACTGAGGGCCTCGAATATGACAAAGACCTATTATATCAGTAACCGACCAATGACATCACATGTTGACTCGCACTCAATCTAAAGAAACTGCCATGGAGGAGAATTACCAGGAAACCCCAAAGCATTACTCATGTCAAATACAAGAGCATGCCACCTCTGACAAACCTCAACCTTCATTGGACGTTCCTCCCTGAAGAATTAAATGTTTTGATCCCAGTAGATGCAATCATTAAGGAGTACCCCAATGTCAGGGTAGGTATTATGTGGTTCTCAAAAAGAGGAGATTTCTTGGACGTTAAGATATTAAAAAATTAAAATTCTACTTATTTGAATATGCATATTATGGCATTTTTGTTGCAAAAAACAAAGTTTGTGTGACTATAGACACTCGCTCCAGTCATTATAGTATCCACAAGGTTGGTAGCTAAGTTACCACTGAAACCTGACGTGAAGCACCAGATGGTATATGGGACCACTGGAACAGCATGCACTGTCTCAGAAGGGGCCTTTAGTGTGCTGCCTTTGCGGTTTGGGTTATTTTCCATTTCAGCATGGGCAATTGTGTTACCTAATGATAAAAATGACATTCTGATAGGAGCATCTTCATGAACCATTTTGGTGCAGTTGTTGATATGGCTGAGGAGTCCATTGAAATCTTTTGCCAGTGGATCCCATTTAATTTTACTTTCAACGGTGTGCCCCAGGATTTCATTTGGATGGGGCAGATTAATCTCACGTACAGTGATGAGGTAATTCCTGTCTGCTATCAGCGCTTGAAACCAAAATTAGGGATCTTCCCCACAAGATATATGAGTACCAACAGCGACTTCTTCAATCTTCTGCTGCCTTATCAATCCCCTCTGTCCACCAAGTGATAGTGGGCACAAAGTTGAGATTGATATCCAAACCAGCTAATATGGTAAATTCTCAGATTTTTATCAGTAATAGCACTTTGAGCCTCATGTAGCTCTGGTAATAATCTTACTGGGGCATGGAGTAATCAAAGTGTTACTAGCAATTCTACAACAAGGACCGCTGAGAATCTGGAGACTTCAGGTGGTGGCATATTTGCATGTGACCCCTGAAAATGATGTCATCCAGTTCCATGAGTTCAGGTCACTGGATGAATTTGGTCTTCTTATAAAACCCCATTTCTGCGTAATGACAGTAATTGCACAAGAAACTTTAACTAAGTTATCAGAAGAGCAGAAGAATAGTGTAATTCTTTATTAGAAAATTATCAAAGCATTTTTGCAGTGATGATCATGATCTTGTATGCGCTCATGGCGTATTTATTGGGTGACACCTAGGATCATCCTCCCATTAAATCTCAGCCAATCCGCCGCTCTTGAGTTGCAGAAGAGGTAGTTTCTGGTGAAATAAGGAAGTTGCTGTAGCAGGAAACGCTAGAGCCGTCTAAGAGTCTCTGTGCTTTGGCTGTGATTTTTTGTTAAAAGGATGGCATAAACTGTGTAGTAATTGACTACCAAAAGCTGAACTTTATTACGAAAAAGGACTCATATATGCTGCCATGTATTGATGACGCTTTGAATTTCTGGGGGCCTCACTATTTTTCATCTATGGAACTAATCTTGGGTTACTGCCAGATCAAGTTGCCTGCGGTGGATTAAAAAAAGTGCTATGATAACCTCCATAAAAGGTATTTTTAGCTCATCAATATGTCACAGGGGCTTTGTAATGCCCCGGCGACATTTCAGAGGGCTATGTACACTATTCTAGACGCTCTCAAGCTGTTGTGTGCCTGGTGTACCTAGACGACATTAACGTCTTTTCACTGACGTTCTAAGAGCACCTTGATCATTTGGATGAAGTTTTCTGTCAGCTTTGCAAAGCCAACATCAAAATCAAGACTCACAAAATGACACTTCTTTAAAGATCAACTAGAATATCTTAGGTTCGTTGTAGACACTATGGGACTCAGAAAACAACCAGCCAAGGTGAAGCCATTTAAAAAAATGACCCAACCCAGTACCAAGCGAAATATACAACTGTTTCTAGGAATGGTCAGGTATTACTGATGGTTTATACCCTAACTTTAGCTGCATAGAAAACCTTTCTGTTCGAGCTCCTACATAAAGACACTGCTATTGAGTGGACAGAACGGTGTCTGAATGCCTTTAACACTTTCAGAATGGCATTGATTAGCGCTCTGGTATTGTGATATCAAAAATTATGAGAAGAAGTTCATTGTCCAAATTAGACTCTTCTCTTTCCGTAATTAAAGCGATTTGTCCCACATGGATGACGAGGGGGTGGAGCACCTTATCACTTACTGTAGCTAAAGTTTAAATTGCCATGAAAAATTTTACACTGTGGTAGAACAGGAGTGCTTAGCTGCAATCTATACATATAAGTAGTTTTATATATCTCTATGTAGTATAATTCAAGGTTGTGACCAACCATGCTTTTTTGCATTGGCTGTAAAGTCTTTGAGAGCTAGAGGGACGTCTGGCTAATCGGCCTTTAAGCTTCAGGCCTACAGTTTTTAAACACTGCATAATCCTAGCGCAAATAATCAGAATGCCAAATGTTTATATCTACTGCTTATGACTGCTGTAATGGAGGGTCTGGGATTTAACTGTACAACAAATGATCAGTGGCCAATATGCTGACGAGCTGCCTCAAGATATTCAGAAATTAGACTAGTTAATGGCTTATACAATACAAAAAGATGGTGAGTTTATAAAAGCAGATCCTTGAGGATACGTAACTTTCCTGAAACCCTCTGCTCAACTTGACATTATTTTGAGCATTTATAAGGAATTAGGCCACAGAGAATTACACAAAACATTAGAGGGCTTGTGTCCATGCTATTATTGAGAGAATATGCATTTTGATGTGCTAGAAGTGATCTCTTGTTGCCAAAAAATGTCAATTAAAGAAGCCATTACCCCAGAAGATCTCTTATTAGTTGGTGAAGCTCTTTTTGCATGACACATTGTGTCCATCGATGGTGTGAGACCCTTACTGATGGGCACAAATTGCTCTATGTATATCCTGGTATTGATAGACCATCTGACAAAGGGGGTAGAAGCACAGGTGAAAAGGGATTTGGGTGGATCACTATTACCAAGTTCATAATAAAAATTAATCTTAACGGCATGGCTGCCCTAAGTTCATACTACTGACAGTGGAACCAACTTCACTCGCACATTCTAACAATGTGAATAAAAAATGGCATCCGCGGGGCTCTGACGACCCCATACCATCCTAAGTCTAATGGAATGGTCGAGAGAGTTAATGAAACCCTGTTGAATATACTCAGGAAGTTGGTGATGGATGGACCATCAGATTGGAGTACCTTTCTTTCACCGCCATCTTCACTTATAACATCTGTTATCATTCTGTGACTGAAAAGAGTCCTTTTAACTGCTTTAGGGAAAGCACCCAGCTCTGCCTGAATTACATTACTCATATGTAGAGGATACCAGAGGAATAGATCTGCAGCGGTACTTGACTGCTTTGACTTCTATGCTAATAAAAGCTACAGACCAAAAGCATACTCAACCATCCTGGATAAAAAAAATTAC
>JAKSZP010000586.1:0-55374 GCA_022478985.1 Massospora cicadina
TATAGACTTGTTTGGTAGGTGTTGAAATGGTGCGTAGGCATCAAATCCCAAGTGTACAGGTCAATAATCACTATAAAATAATAAGATAATGTTTTGATACAATAATCCAGAGAAACTAGCTGAACAAACCCTATTTTTAAAAGACATTTGTTCTAATTAAAATAAAACAGAAAGCACACTGTAGCAACAAATACTGACAGTAACTCTGGAGCTCATGGTGGATCATCTTAGTTCTAGTAGGCTTCCAAAAGCTACAATAAAAACAAGATCCCTTCTCACAATAACAGTACCCTCACAATAGTTTCATCAAGATCCTTCATTACCATTTGTGCAATTAATTGATAACTTAACAGCACTGAATAATTTCAGGTAAATTAAATAATAATCAGGAAATGACAAGGGAACTAAGGGATTGGTCTAAGGATAATTAACATTATAGAAGTAATCAAATGATTAGAGCTGAGGATTTGTTAGATGGCCAAAGAGAATAGTTATAATCTCATTAACAACAAGTTTAATCTGGAGCAGGAGCAAAATAGTTGATAATAATAGTATAGAATGATAGACAAAATGAAAACCAGTCCCGCATGGCAAGGTGATCTATGTGTTAGTGGATTGAGAGATGCACGATGAGATTAAAGTTTTGATCAAAATTCATGTACACAAAATTGTTTGCACTGAAACAAAGCAACTAATGGTATTCTAATACTACTGATTGAAAACTACATATAAAAATGTGGGGATGGGACCAAGGTAATCCATAGGAAATAATTACTATGGATTAACATTGTCGCAAATGGATTGACCAACCATCAGTTTAAGCATAACTTGGTTAATATCTATATTTCACTAATAATTAGAATTGAACTTTGATGGGATAAGGAGTTTCAAGTGCACGGGATTTGACTTCTTTAAGAGTGCTGAAGTTTTTATTAACTTACACTTGGTGCTTTTGGACCTATGCTGGAGAATCTTAAACTCAGCGAATCAAAACCCAATACTCCCCAGTGCAACTTCTATCTCCTCAATCTAGAAATAACTTATAACTTTGGTCTCAGAAAAATAGATCTGCTTATACTACTTATACCCTTATCCATTATTTTAACCCTCACATAGGTGTAATTTAGTAGGAGGATTTTTATTTTATTATGACATTACACCAGAGCCTTTAATGCAAATTGGTTGATTGCTACTACAATGGAAATTATTGAGCCTTAGGAATTTGTTTGATTCAACTAATTAAGATTATTAGCCCATTAGTCTACTACTTTGGAGTACTTCTTATTACACATGAGAAGCACCAATAGCAACGCTAGTAGGAGGGTGTCCTAGCTAAATGACATGATAGTTAGTATAGATTGCAAAAACAAATCAGAGCGTGCAGAGGCCAAGTGGAGCAAGTTGATGAACCTGCCTTACCTTAAGCACACCCTAGACCAACTTTGGGTAAGGGCAAAATATGCCCAAGTTGGTTCAAAGCCCACGTGATGGATTGGGGGCGTTACAGCCTCATCCCTGCAGTGCACAAGCTATATTCTAAATAGGGACGGGTCATTATGCTTAGTTGGAAAATGTGGCTTTGAAACTCGTTTGGGTTACCATATTGCCAATTTGGGCAAAATCCATTTGCAATTAATCACCAAAGTTCATGCATACTTGTGCTACTGTATCACAAATGATGGCAGTTTACAGAGATTTGTTAGATTGGCCGCAATGCATCACCTGATGGAAAATGACTCCATAACTCCTTATAATTAATATTTTATGACCAACCTTCCTTGTTGGTCAACTAGTTTATTGAAGAATACCGTTCATTTATTTAATGTGCACTTACTTAGTACTGTTTGACGACCTCCATGAGGTCCAAAATAATTAAACTTGCGCCATCTAGCTTTGGGGCCTCTGTGAACCGTTCTTTGTGGTGCTTTATTTACCCTCTACTCAGGGGTGCTCCCTGGTAGTGAGGTGAGCCTTTCCCACTGTCATGAAAGTAGCAAGTTAAGTTTATACTGGTCTTCCAGTCTGGATGCCCAAACACTCAAATGGCAAGCCCAAATGCCAGAGGCACTGCTGCTTGAACGACGTTGAATGGGGCTGGAAGAAATTCTGCTAGTGAGTACCAATAGCCATAAATGTAAGTAAAACCTGGCAACGAACCAGGCTATCATGGATCCAGGGTCCATGGGTTTGGGAGCTGGGAAAAATTAATTTTGGGTTTAGTGGTTTGATTTTGTCATAATAAAAGAACTTTTTTGAGAAAAGGGAATTACTGGATTTTTAAAAGTAGAAAATCAACAACCAATTTTCTCAATGTGTTACAACTGCTTAAATAGACATTTGATTTGGTAATAGCTTAGAAAGACTTGGGATTGGGGCCCTCAAGATTTGACCTAACCTGGAAAACTTTGAGTGAAAAAGGGACAAATGATTTTCTTTAAATCAACTTCAAAATTGTCATTGTTGGGCTGAGTTACTGTCAGTTTGACCTTGGACGCCCAAATTGCAGTTTTACCACATTTTCAATGGTTAGCGCAATGGCGTCTCACCTGATGGGTGATTAGAATATCCCAAGGCCACCCCACTTAAGGGGAGAACCCAAGAGGTTGAATATGGGTTTAGGATACCCAACCCACCTGCATTTGGTTGCTTTTGAGTCCGTTCAATCAAGCGAGATGTATTAAATGACATTAACAAATTTTGAGGGGAGGGGTTTGGGATAGCGGCAACTTTCAATGACTCAACATTAAGGACATTTGTCATAGAAGGTACATGCCGTCAGGCTTTGTCTCTGATGTTTTTGAGGAAAATTATAAATCAGTGGCAACATTCCCTGATGACTTGATGGCATTGGCAAATTTAACCAAGGATTTGACACAGGACACATTCTTCTTAGAAGGTACATGCCCGGTTGGCTTTGCCCAAAGTTTTGGAGGCAGGTTTTAAACTGATGACGGCGTTCACAATGACCCAAAGCCATTGACAAGTTTCCTGAGAATTCAACACATGATTATTCATTTATTATAAGTGCAAGCCCGTCAGGCTTTGTTACTGAGGGTTTAGGGCTTCCAGACCTTGATTTTGAGGGCCATTGCCATCAATTTCATAAGACCCTTTAAGCCCATGGGGTGCTGACTTTCAAGAATTTCAGCGCAAAAACCTTCAATTTGCCACACCAATTTGGTGGAGGTATTTGTGGGGACAGGTGGTGGAATCTTCAAGGGAAGAGCTATCACTTATCATTTGTCAACCACATGGGCGAGATAATTTTGTGTGATGAGAGGGACAGCTGACCTTCTCAGACTCTTCTTTGTAGGAAACAAGAATACCACCTGGTCCAAGCAGAGGGGACGCTCCCCTGGACTTACACCCACCCCCTCTACTGAATTGGAGAATTATAGACACGCTCATAACAGAGGGGGATATTTAGACTGAATTTTAAGGGGGTAAGGATCTTTTTTCCTACATAGATAGAGTGGAATCTAGCTGAAGATATCATCTAAGAAGAAGTTAGCTTTTGGGAGTACGCAATGCTACAGTGTGCTTATTTTCTCTTTATAATAAAACCCTACTTGCTGAACTTGTCATTTTAAAAATTTACTAAGGCGGCTGTCTTCATAAAGCACCTTATTTATTTGATTCTAATAACATTTACCTTCAAATTATGACGCCTAAGCTGTCTTCAATAATGTGGTTCTTACTACAGGGGCGCTCTAGTTCCCTGTAGTTTAATATAATCAAGTATGGATCCCAGTAGTTCAAGGAAAGAGTTCTTCCAACGGAAGTAGTACCAGTGTTAGAAGTTGAAGAGGTCGCCCTAGCGGCCCCACAATTTCATCCAATGATGTTCACCCAAGTACAAGCGGATTTAACGCCCATGTTGGCCAACTTTCTGATATTATATTTAGCCATGGTCATCAAGTCAAGGAGTTAGTAAAGATAACTGAAACTAATGGACGTCTCCTAGAGAGCTTGGATGCAGATATGATGGGAGCGGTTCATTCTGATACCAATTCATATCAACTCTTTGAGGCCTTAGCTCTTGAAGTAAAAACTCAGGGCCAAAAATTAGGTCCCTAGTAAACGAAAATATCAATATGAAAGATGAATTCCTGGCCGCCACCCAAAAAGTTGGAAATATGGAAGTTTTATTAAAAGCAGAACATGCCATGTTGGTACCATGTGTAACTATTTCAATAGTTCCTCAGCCGTCAAGGCTAGTAATATAAGCCATAAGGAAACTGAATATTTGCTGTTGACAGGAAATATTGAGAGCGTTGGGGCGAGGAGAACGTCAGAGTTGCCTATGGTTTTCACCTCCACTATATTTGGAATTGGAGCCTTGGCTCATCCCAAGGTGCCAGCTACTCCTCCCTATGCTATTTGACTCAAATAATTGTGAACTATCAATTCACCCTACATGTGTCCATGCTGGAGCAGCTACACCTAACCCTGTAGGCGCTCCTACTCGAGATGCTCCAACAGCTTAAGGCTGGATCACATCTATGTCTCAGCTTTGACCCACAGGAATCTAAGGAGGGGAAAACAAGGGCCTTTGGTCCTATCCGCATGAACCTCATGTTCATATGAATTTGACCAACTTTACAAATTTTGACAAAGATGCCAATATAAAATTTTTTTAGTCTCTTTGAAGTTAGAATGGCCGAGGCATCTGAGAATGCTAAGTTGGTGACTGTAATTAATTCACTAGACACAGAGAGTCAGGGGTTAGTATGCCTAAGTTACAGAAGTTTGTTATTACATACTGCAACGCCAAGGACCTTCTGTTCGAAGGAATCAGTGAGCTTGCAACGTATGACCACACAAAACTGAATTCCTTAACATCTGTTTTAAGAAAAATGAAATGGCAAAAGCTTTTTCAGATTGGTTTTACTTTGAAGCCCAAACGCTGGAAGGGGCTAATGTGATTGATGAATTTGATGAAAAAATCACTCTCTACCATGCCTGTGAGCCCTACTAAGGTTTATGTTGGGAATTACTTTGGTGTTGAATTAGGAAGCAACATTACTCACACAGAGAAATACCTCCAGCGTTGTGCCATTACTATTGCATCATCCAACAAAAGCTATTGAGAGCTATACAAACTGCACCCTAGGGCAATTTCTCCAAGCAAAGAGTTACCCCCACCTCTGCCTTATAGCCCTCAGTCAGAAAAATCAGACGTTAGCCAGATTATATGTAACTAATTCAGAATAATTAGGCTATTATGCCAATTGCTGCACTAAGCTTAACATGAGACCTAAAGTACATGAAGCATACCCTGTGGATGATGATGAGGAGGGAAAAGACAGGGAAGCACAAATTTTTGATATTTTCTACTTCCACCTTCTCTACCAAAATCCCAAAGAAAAAGAAAACACCACAACACCCTCTTATTGGACATATGAGTGATTTCAACGACCTACCTTTAAAAACCTTAGTAAAAAAGTATTGTAGCGTTGAACACCCGCTCCAAAGGAAAACTTGCTACTGAGTCAACAGATGAGGTAGTGTCAAGTTTATATGCTAAACAGTTGGAATAATCTGAGGATTCCATTTCTATAAAGAGCCCAAGTTGACTGGAGTCCAAGTGGCAGTAACTATCAAGGCGTTGAAGGAGTCCAGCCCACAGTTGTGTGAGGAATTATATAATATTTTAGTTCAAGCGGACAAAGTGGATGTCCTCGCAATAAACCCTTCTTATATTTATTTTTATGAGTATACATACGTTGATATACTATAAATAAGCTCAAGGTCTGAGCTATTGTAGACAGTGGGGCACCAATTAATATTGTATCTAATTGATTGGTGAAAAAGTAAAGGCTTGCTATAGACATAGACCATTGTAAAATAAATGGTACCTCAAGTTCCATAATACATTTTCAGAAGGAGCGTACAGCGCGTTACCTCTGCACTTTAATACCTTAGTAATCTCCGCCCCCACTATTGTATTTACTAATCATAATTACAATTTCTTAATTGGGACCTCGTTTTTGAGGAAGTATGGAGTCAAAATAAACTTTGAAAAAACATTTGACATACTGGGGCAAGCCCTACCGCTATTTTATATCATAAAGTATGCAATTTTAATGGCCCTAAATTAGGGGTTTGTTAACCTTGTATAAAAAGATAAATTTGTATTCATTGAGTATCATCAGCCACGTGGACAGACATGGAAGTTACCAGCACAGATCATAGAATCAAAGGGCATTCGTGTAAGTCCTGGGGATCAGACCCTGCAACTGGATAGGAAGCAGCACCCCTTCCAGACAAAAAAGAGGTCACAAGGGCCAAGTGGACTCTATGTTGTAGCTTAGTGACTTAGCCCATGTGATAGATAAGCACTGAGTGAATGCCCTCCCCCAATGATAGCCCATTCCCACTTCTTCCCCCCTCCTCAACCCCTGGTAAGTTTAATAGAGGGAGTATGCAGAGAGATTGTGCACACCAGAGGCCATGGACAGGCCCCTGGGACCCCCTACTCCTCAGGAAAACTATGTCAAAACTTTAGGGAAACATCATTTACCAACATAGAGCCCAGCCTGAAAATTCCAGTATGGGGGAGCTGGTCCATACTGGCTGGCACCAGAAATCAGATCAGGATATGACTTAAATCCCAAACCAGGTACCAAACAACTTGGACCAGCTGCCCCAATAATCTGGAACAGATCTGGGAAGTTTGGATCATGTGAATAGTCCAATTGTGAGTTTGGTCCGAGTTGCAAACAACTCAATTCAGTGGTCCCTGCCTCCTGAAACAAATTGGAACATCCAAATCATGAAAACAGGCTGACTAATATGACCAGGACATGGATTGGTAACATCAACTTGGCTTAGCCCCAAGAAATGCGGAAAAATTTGCATTTTTTTGAATTTTTCTGAAATCTCAAGCATCACCCTACCCCCTTCCATGCCAGCCAACCAAATCCTATCACCAAACCCCAAACCCCAATCCCATGATAACTTCCCTATACAATCTATTTGTTTTTTAAGGCAACTGCCCTTCCCAGAGGCAGTTGTTGGCTCATTCTCTTATCTTCTGCACTTTATGCTTAATAAAATTTAAATTCCCCATACAGCTTGCCACGGCCTCCATCCGATTTACTTTTTTACTAAAATTCCACCAATTGATCTGATGAAGCGCGCCATCTCCTAAGTTCTCATACAATGTTTGCTGACTGGATCATCCGGATGCTTGACCCCACCATGCAGTGGTGGATCATAAATAAAATAATATGCCTTGCACACAACAACAATCCCGCTGTGTTGTTCATTACCGCATATCCATTTAATGAGTAACCTCCCATCTGTTATACTGCCAAGTTTTCTGAAACTGCTCCCCAGTTGGAGCAGCAACAGAGCGGCCCTCCCCTGTCACTTGCAGACTTGGGGTCCACAACCATCTCAGCTGCTATGGATTGGACCGCCTGTGGAACCTGGAGCCCCCATCCAGGGGAAGCTCAGTCCCAACCCCCTTTGTGGGTCTCATTCCACCTCCCTTTTCACATCCAATCATGCGGCAGCCCCTGTGCCACCCCTCGCTGGCATGCAAGCTCTCCTATTCGATTCTGAAGGCAAGCAACTGCAAACCCTGTAGGAATCATCATCCTCCCTGCCTCTCACACCTTTAGGGGTTGCCCCTGCAAGACTTGCGATTGCCCCTATTGCAACTATCTGGTTTGCCTTGGGGGCCATTGGTACATTAATGAACTTTTACTTTACTCATGTCCCCAATGTAACTCCACTTTTACTAGTCGCTCAAACCACTATGCCTATGGCATTCTGGGCTCTCCACTGGGTGCTCGTGCACTCCAACTGGGAGCCCATTCTAGTTCTTATTAGCCAAATCCATGACAATTTGTATCCTTAAAAAATATATTCTAACCACTCCAGCAAGTCGTCAAATTACAATAAGGGCTGAAATTGCCTTAAATCTTCACCAGGATTTATATGGTGAGATCATCATCCTGTTTAATCACTCCAAGTTAGAGCCAGAAGTGGAACCTGGGTTTATTTTATCAGAACATGTTGAAATTCAAGTGCTCTTAGCTAACCTGTACCCCTATCCTATAAAAGTCAAGTAACACCAGGTAGTCAAGTTCAATCATATTTTACCAGAAGAAGAGGTTCTAAGTATCCATGAATTTGATGATTTAGAAGAACTTGGGATGAAGGACGGCGAATGTCAAACTGTCAGCTCGCTGATTCCTTGAGAGCCCCTCTATAGTTTGACAGAGGATGAAAAAGACCAAGCATTGGCCTTATTTTGCAAGTACAGCATTACATTTGCTGAAAATGACTCTTATTTGGGGTGCGCACATGATATGATGCACCAAATTGATACTGGTAACCATCTGCCAATTTTTCTTCGCCCTATTAGGTGTCCTAAAAGCAGAGGATGAGGTGGTTAACACGGAGATTAATCAACTAGTACGTCAGGGAATGCTAGTCCTCTCTAAGAGCCCTTGGGCCGCCCCAGTTTTGGATAAGAAAATTGTTTTGAATAAATGAGTGGTTATAGATTACCAGAAGATCAACAATATACCAAGAAGATTTATAACTACCACCATATATGAGATGATGCACTGGATCACTTGAGCATTGCTTAATACCTCTCAGCTATGGGCTTAATCTCTGGCTATTGGCATATTGATATGCCAAAGGAGGAACAGGAGAAGTGCGCTATGATCACTTCTCAGGGTTTATATAAACCCACTAAAATTCTGCAAGAGCTGTTCAACGCCCTGGAAACCTTTAAGTGGGCTATGGTTAACATATTGGGGGACCTAAAGATCATTTACGTGCTAGTGCATTTGTATGATATTATTTTGTTTTTCAGAACGTTTACGGATCATCTATAGCACTTAAAAGACGTTTTCCGCCAGCTGGCACAAGCCAATTTGAAAATCAAACCTTGTAAGTTTAATTTACTTCACTAACAACTGGAATATTTGGGGTTTGACATTAACAAACATGGCTTAAGGCCATAGCCTGCTAAGATTGAGGCTATTAAAGAAACTTTTCAAGCCAAGAAAGCAAGCAGAATATTCAGGTATTTTTGGGATGTTCTGTTATTATGACTAGTTCATGAAAAACTTTAGCAAAACAGGTGAACCTTTATTTCACCTTCTCAAGTCTGGAGTTTCGTTTGACTAGACAGAAGCCTGTCAATTTGCTTTTGATCAACTATGACTTTGCTTAGCACATGCACTGATATTATAGTGTCCCATTTTTGATAAACTTTTTATCATATAAACAGACGCCTCTCTCACCGCCATAGGTGCGGTGTTATCAGCTTGATAATGAAGGGGAAGAACACCCCATTGCATATTATATTCAGAAACTGGATAGTCTTGAAAGGAATTATACTAACTTTTCTCTCTCGTTGCAATCACATTTGCAACTTATTCAGTTCAAGTCTGATTCTAGTTTGATAATCGCACAGAGGAGATTAGTCTGCGCCCATGTCAGGGAGCAGTTGGGAAAGTAAGGTAAGAGGAGCAGGTGGTAGGCCCGCAGCCTCAAACGTTCAAAAACGCCCCAGAGAAACTGGCGAAATAGAAAAAGATAAAAAACTGGTGGTCACTATTTCCCTGGAAATCCTCACTTGGCAAGCGTGATACAACCAGTACATCAACACGCCACACTCCTGACCCACTCTTGTCGGTGGAATATGGAGTCCATGTGTTTCTGGACATCCAACAAACAGCTTTATGGGAAAAATTTTGTGGGGATGTACACACTTTTTTCCCAACCACGGTGTAATTGCACCTCACTCCATGTCACGCAGTTGGCTGGACCTCAGTTTAAAAACAAGGAGGCAGCAGAAGAAGCTGCTGCAGTGCGCGTAGTGATCGACCTCCCCAAAGGGCAATGGGTCATTGAAACCAAACGCACCAGATGGACAAAATCCAACCAAATTTTCCTCACGTTTGAATTTTTGCCTACTATGATAAAACGTGCCATTTTGGAGAAGCACCTGAAAGATGGTCTCACCGTATATGGCGAAGTACAATCTTTTGAGATGCAATGCTTATGCTGATGCCACACCTGTGCACCGGCAAAGCAATTGCAGTTCTGACCCCAACTGAGGAGATCGCGAAGGACCTAACCCAGATCCCGCACTCCACATATATCAATATTGAAGGACATACCACCCACCCTTTCTGGGTAACCGTGGACAGCGCACCCCCCATCTGCACCCACTGTGATGCGTTTGGCCATAAGGCACACGCATGCCCCACAAAAGAGGGCATCACATTCCAAGAGCACCCCTCAGCGGCCATGGCCAGCGGAGAGGTGCACTACAAACCAACCACAAGCACCAAATAGGCTTTCCCGTGGGGAGCACAAGTCTGCTACCTACTGGTAAAACCTATCTCCCCTCAAGAGTGGAAAAAGGCCAAGCAGGCCCACAGGGCTGCGGCCAAGGAAGCGGCCAAAGTCACCACCTCTATCCTACACTCCCAACGCCAGGAGGACATTGAAACCTTCGCGGTGGAAGCAACTTAGGAATCCATCAACCAATCAGATTGGGAAGCCCATGCCGATTGGGTCAATCAATCTGAGGATCCAATGGGTAACTTGATCTCACCTGACCTTTGCAACCAAGTTCCAGTTGAAAATGATTTTGGTTTCCAACCTACCTGAAATATTTTTTTCAACCTGAACGTTGGTGCACCAAACTCATCTGAACTGCAAAAAATTCGCTCAATGTCAGAGAAACAAAAAGTGAAGGCAAAAGCCAACGCGAACCTCTCTGCTAAAATTAACAAAACCACCAATAATGTTTCTGCAAATACCTGCGCTGCTGTGAAGGCCCGTGGGGATCTAGAGGAGGCTAGTGGGCCCCGGTGCCTACCCCCTTGCACCTAAGGTGTGATGGGGTAACCTTCACTTTAGGGACATTGAATATCGCTGGACTCAAGGCCTCGCCATCCCAGGCTAGGAAACTGAGTTTTTTTACAAAAAATTTACCCGTGGATATCCTGGCCATCCAGGAGTCCCACTGTCCGCAAGGTTCTGAGGATGCTTGGAAAACCATGCTCCTCCCTTCCCTATCCTTTTGGTCAGAGCACTGTGGGGTGCTAGTTCGGAAAAACGATTTTTTTAAATTTTTATCATCAGAATACTTCCTCAATGGCTGAGTCCTCATTGTCACTTTCTCGTGGGCTGATGTGGCGCATGCTATCATCAACATCTACGCCCCAACCTGTGCACAAGAGCATCAGGAATTTTTCTCATTGGTCAAATCCCTCCTGTTACCCCCAGACCATTTCATAGTTGGCAACATGAACTGTTAGTTAAACACACCCACGGACCATTGGCCTTCCTCCTCCCACACCCCCAGGGTCATGTAGAACTTCGCGTTCTAAAGGCCACCCTTGGGTTAATAGATGTGCTGCCGCGGCAAGCCCCGCTGCTCAAAAACATGATGACCCCCACGTCCACAATGGCCAATTAAGGTCCATGACCTGCATCAACCTTATCCTCACACCAGAGAAATTTCAATCTCACATTTCCCACTTCCAAACAACAAAAATTGAATTCTCCAACTACTGGCTGGTCTCAATAACCTACCATTTACCTGTCACAGTGGCTAAGGCCCCACATTGGTGCAAACTCCACCCTCCCAAACTTGCGTCACCAGGATTTTCCACTTGGGTGGAATCAGCAACTTTGGCAAAAGAGTTTGTTACACTGTTTTGCGCGGGCCCAATTTCCACATGGTCAGCCTTCAAAGAGGATACCATTCGCCACTCTCGCCACCTATCCTCCCAACGCTCACAAGCCACATTGGCCATCATTTTGCGCGCTCTGATAGAGTTGGCAACCTGGAGTCCAACATCCCAGCCACAGGCTACAGCCCTGCATGGGGCTGGAAATGGGCGGAAGCAGCCACCCACCTCAACGCGCTCTAAAGGCAACACAAACATCGGGTTTGTGTTCAGTACAGGGCCAAACACATTACAGAGGGAGACAAGTGCACCTCTTATTTTTTTAAAAACTCTTTGCACCACACCTGAGTGTGGCCTGCACACAGGTGCAGAGATCGGATAATTCCGTCGCGAATATACCAGCCAAAGTAGCAATCAAAACAAAAGTATTACTCCAAGTTGTACTGATCTGATCCAATTCAGCCAGCCAAAGTGGCAGAATTTCTCGACTGAACCCACATCTTCACCATTTCCCAATACCTGGAATTAATGAATTTGATTACTCCAAATGAACTCTGGATAACCATCCGCGGTGCACCAAATCGGAAATGCCCAGGCCCAGATGGCATTCCATATGAATTCTTCAAAAAGTACTTCAAATATATATCCCCACTGCTGCTTGCCTCCATTAACCAGAGCCTTCTGGAAATGCGCCTCCTACCAGGAGGATAAGAGGCCTTCACCATCACACTCTAAAAGAAAGGGGACAAGCTAGACTTAGCCAACTGGCGCCTTATTTCTTTAACTAACACGGATACAAAAATTTTAACTAAAATCATGGCTAACCATTTAGGGATTGTAGAATCTGCCACCATCTCCCCAAAACTATTCAGATTCATACCCAGAAGGTCGATTTGTGACAAAGTGTACTCTGTGGCTAATTCATGCCAGTCCACAGCCTCTGGGGCACTTGTATTCTTGGACCAACAGAAGGCCTATGATAGAGTAAACTGGGAATACCTCAGGGCCTGCCTCCATCAATTCCGCCTACCCCCTTGCTTCATCAACTGGGTGATGCTGCTCACAGAATCTGCAACAATGGCAGTGCATGGCCCTGGATTCCTAACAAAAGTAGTCCGCCCTCAAAGGGGCTTATGACAAGGGGACCCCCTTAGCCCACTCTTATACAATTTCAGCCTTGACCCAATACTTCGAAACGTGAATGCCCAAAACACTGGGGTCCATGTACCAGGCCAAGCCCCAGTCAAGATGATGGCGTTTGCAGACGACTGTATAGTTGGGGTGTATAATAATAAAGATGCACGCGCACTTGAAGCTCTCATCCAGAAGTATTCCCGGGTAAGCAATGCTGCACTGAACGCTTCCAAAACCAAAATCATCCTCCTTGGTCAGTATCAAATCAGCTGGGGCCCAGCGACTAGTGCCCAGCCCAGCACATCTACTCGCACATGTGCTCGCCTTCCCTGCTCACCCCACACCAACCCACTTGTGCTCCCCTTCGTGCCACGCCCTACTATAGGGCCAGTCCACCACCTGGGCATGTGGGTGGAGGCAGGCGGGTATGCCTCAGCAGTAATGGAAAGTCGTATTCTAGATAACGTGATGAAGCTCATCGCCTCCCTCAGAGCCTACCCTACTTCCCTTACTGGCAGGGTTGTCTTAGCTAACTCTATGCTCCTCTCCAAAGTCTGGTTTGGAGCCCACGACATCCCCTTCTCCCCAAGCTTTTTCAAATCCTTGTATGCCCTGCTGCAAGGATGGCTTTGGTCAGGCCGCCCACCACCAGTACAGCTAGAGGTCATGTTTGGCCCTCATCATCATGGTGGCATGGGCCTGCTTGACTTTAAAGCCCATGCCGCCAAGATCCTGGGCACCTGGATTGCAGCCGTCACTGCCCCTACGCTCCCCTCCCAACACTGGTCCCGCGTGGCCCGCTCCAACTTCTCCCGCGCCTTGGGCCTTACCAATCCATTGAACCCTCACTCCTTGTTGATATACCTGGCTTCACACCCATCGGCCACAGGTCCTCACGGGACTAAAACCCACTACAAACGAATCCTCCTCTCCATGCGGAGTGCTGAGCGAAGAATTCATACTAGTGGACACACAACCTAGAGAGGCCGCCCCTCTCCTCAGTTCACACAAGAGGTACAGGGGCTACCCATCCAAGATGGCATGATCCCTACACGGCCCCATGTCCTATCCATGGTGGACTACCTGGACATGATGGACATCCCTTACTCCATTGAGACCCAAAAGACTATCTAGAAATACGCACACCATCCTCTGTTGCAGCATCAAATCTGTTCTTATGTGTGGCGCTGCCTGAGGTGGGTGTACCATATGGATGAGCACTCTAATGCTTTACACTCATCCTGCGTCGTGTGTGGCCAGTATGGAACGCTGTTCCACCGCCTGGAGAAGTGTCCTATCTCTAAAGTGATATGGTGCGAAGTTCAACGTCTGCTTGGCCAGGATCAAACACATCCCTTCAGTCTGTCAAGAGATATGTTTACTTTATCAATGGCCTCCCCCCTTCCACCCTCCCTCCATGATCTGGTGGTTGCAATCGCCATGTGGACTATCCACACGATTGTCTTGGATGCCATCGCAGGCTCCACCCCCACCCTTCCAGAAGCTGTCCACAGATTCCAGTCTCACTTGGTGGACCACTTTCAGGCGTGGATGTTTGGATACCTCCCACTGCATTGCCGACAGCTGGTCTCCTCCTGGTCCCAGTTTGGTTCATCAAATCAGACCCTTTCCTCCACACGTGTTCAATTGTGGCTACGGCCCCTTCACACGTTCCCTCCCCCTCCCCATAAGTGGCGTTCCCGCTGGCAACAAGAGATATCATCGCTTCTTTGGGGTGCCTTCCCTGTTACTAAGTTTTATTTCTTTCAGCTCAAATTTGGAAGTGCCCATCCCATAGTCAGCCTTCCTTGCAGTAAATTTAAATCATCAGTTCTGATAGATTCATCAATTGATGGATCCCTTGATTATTCCCATTTATCAGCATAATCCTTTACTAGATAAACCTAAAAATGAATTGGGTCTATATATTGTTTGTACAATTCCTGATTAGTGATCTTAAATTTAGAACTATGGTATAACATTTGTGTCACAATTATTGTTTCACTTGGTTGCAAAAAGTAGGTATTAATACATTAATTAAGTTGCATACTAATTTATAGATCAGTACAATAACTAAACATTATGAAACGAAATGAAATTTATAGCCAAATAGATGAAATTGGAATGATATGCACTTAACATGGATAGCCCAATAGGGCATACCTATTGCTATCTAGAGACCTGTAAATTTCGTGATTAGGGCTACATAATATATCATAATTATTCTTTTTTCTACACTTGTTGTTTTTGTCCTAAGTATGTCATAGATCTAATCAAGCTGAACAGTGGAAAATATTCTCTTAATGCTTATATAACACCTAAAAATCTTTCCAACCATAAGAGAATCTTTTTTCTGAAATTATGATATATGTTTAATATCATTAGGTAAATATCAGGCCAAATTCGCTTGGGAAAAATATTCTTAGCCGTTGTCACGACAAATAGAGGATTGGCATGGTATGAATGACTCATCTTATAGATATGCATGGCCAGGAGATGTCTTTAAAGTATATAGATACTAGCGCATGGCCACTTAATAAATTAACATCTCATATCATCTCAAAATCATCTTATATTATTTTATCCTTTATCTAATTGACTGTTGTACACTATTAATATAGTGTCAATTAAAATATACAATGTTTTACAAGAAACCTTCAAAGAAATACTGGACTTGTACTATTGCCTATGCACAGAAAAAGGTCCCATTTATTGAAAAAAGAATTTGCACAAGGGACCTAAGGATCTGTATATTATGTATATTACCTTGTGGGCAAGGTCAACCCGCCTAAAACTTAATTTACTTTGTGATCTTCAGTTTGGTGAGAGAATCGTGATACACTTGACCATATCAAGCATATTGCTGAACTATCTTCCTAATCATAGAAGCAGGAGTTGTTTTCTATAAACTAGCTATATTATAAGCTTACTTATCAGGTTATTTAGATCAGCATCATTAATTGAGACTTATAAAACTGGTTCTCAATCAGCATTTTACAAAGCAACCTAATATGAACCCTCAAGACCAGACCCAAACTTAATTTCTCAGAACTTTATGATAATGAGATGTAGAAAAGTGATTTAGAGACCACAAAAATACTTTACTTGCAACATCCAGACACTTAAAAGGCGGATACCTCATACTCCTTTGAGCTAATAGCAGCTGGAGGAGGGCATATGTTAGTTTAAATGCATTCCAAAAAGAATTTCAGCCTTTAAATATGAGTGCCTTAGCAGCCATAACAAAAGTCACACAATAATGAGCTGCGCCACATCATGATTAAGTAAGTGTGAGGGAGAATTAAGCCATGTCATTTTGAGTCACTAATTTTGAAAAAATAGGGTTGAATTTTCACCTATGAGCTTCTTTTTACTTTGTTAATAATTGAGACTCTTGTGTAAATGAAACTTATGTTAATAAAAACCGTTAATTTAATAAAAGTTTAAGTAAAAACTAAAATACAACTAAAGATATTCTGGGTGATTAATTTATGGGAGTTAGATTAAGAAGCAAACCAACACCCTACCATAGACAGGGTTCTGGTCATTATTGTTGGAATATTGTGGAGGCTGAACAAACAATGATGCCTTAATATAGAAATTGCTATTCTTGGTATGTTCTCATGGGAATCTAAACAGCCATTCGAATTTTGGGTAACCATCATATTTAATTAAGTCTAGGGTTCCATCATGGATCAATATTTATTTCAAACATACAGACTTTGCTTTAAAGTTACCTAAACTCGTGAGATTAAATTCTACACTTTTCCTTTTCTGACTAAGATTAGATATAAGTGGGATTTGTAAGCTAATTTTTTGCTCCCAGGGATTTTCATGCCTAAAATTTTTTACAGGTGAGGGAGCCCCTGTGAGATCCATCTCTTTGGAGTGGGACTGAGCTCCTTCAACTACCATACTAAAAGATTTATTAAAATTAATAAAAAACTGGTTGATTTTCTGTAAAAGTGTTCTGAAGATTCAGAGATGTTAGTTAGGGGTGGCCCTGAGGATTGCACTGGAGACTGGGGAGGGCAAATGAGGAGGGGCAGAGGCTACCCATCTTATTGAGGGTATGTCATAGATCAGTAAGATGTGTAAGAGGGAAAGACTCTGGATTAGCCACCTTTTTAGTTCTAAAAGGATGCAAGACTCTATCTAGCTTAATAGCTGGGTCCTGGAACCTTACAGCAAGCATGTTCATCAAGGCTGATAGTATTTTCATAAGAAAGTCTATAAAATATGATGAACACACTATTTAAACATTAATGATTAATTGACAACCAGTGTTTATATTTCAGTGAAGTGGGTATATGCTAGATTTTCTTGGTTGACTAAAATAGTAAACCCTTTGAAAAAACCATTAATTCTAATAGATTACTTCATTAAAAAATCTTTTAATTCTTTACACCTTATCAACATAATCAAACATAAGTTCATCTCAAAACTACCTTATATTATATTGTTTTTTCACACTTCCTAATTGGGGATTTTAATTTAGCGCTATGACATAACAATTGATGCATGATTATGGGGCCCACTTTGGTGCAACAAGTGTGTTTTACGGCTTAATTTAGCTGCACCTTAATTTCTAGATCAGTAATAACTAAATATTATTACCTGAGACAAAATTGTGGTGCCAAATAGATAAAATTAGAACAATATGCACTCAAACATGGATAGCTCAAATAGGGTGTACCTAATGCTATCAAAAGGCCTGCTGACATCCTGATTAAGGGGTACGTCATCTATCATATTCAGAATTCTTTTTTTCTCATCTATTATTTGTTTGTTCTAAGTATAAAGTAGCTCTAATAAAGCTAATATTGGGGAAAGTACTCATCTACTTGATGCTGATATTGCGCCCAATTTCCTTCTAATTAAAACCACTTTTCCTGAAATCAGGATTAGTGATTGATATCATTATTAATCACTTTAAGGCCAAATTGGTTCTAAGAAAGATATTTATAATTGTTGCCATGACCATCAGAGGATTGTCATGGCTTAAATGATATAATCAAAAAGATGATTTTAGCCAGAAAATTTCTTCAAAGTATGTAAATACAGGCGACTAGCAACCTAATAAAATTTCATCTCATATCTTTTATCATCTCAATATCATCTTTTATCTTTTTATCTTATATTTTATTGTCTGTTTACACTATCATCATAGTGTCAGAAACTATTAGTAATCTTTCAAAAGTGAACTTTTAAGGAATACTGATCTTTTACAATTTCCTGCACATTAAAGAAGCTTCCAATAATTGAAAAAAGAATTTTTTAAAAGAGACCTGAGTTCATATATTCTATTTCCTCTGTAAAATTTAGAATTTAGAGAGTACATTAGGACACAAGGCATTATTGAAGATATTAGCTGAGCTATATTACCAATCAGAGAAGCATAAAGTAAAATTCATAAACAAATTTATCCATAAAACTTCCCTGTCAAGTTGTTCAATTGGCATCACTGACTGAAGATATAGCCATAATCAGGAGAATTTGGCATAAATTGTAAATTAAAAAGAAACCCAATGATAAGTCTTTATCAATACTAGGTGTTAAAAGTTACAGGTTTCATAAATTGTTCATGGATGATAACCCCTAAATTAATTAACTTCACAGGTTCAGTGTTTTGAAATTCTCTGCATTGGCTGATAGTAATATATAGTCAATCAATAATAATATGAATATTATTATCCATAGTTATATAAAGCACAAGTATTGGGTCCAACGCCTAACCAGTATTTCCCCTCAAGTTATTTAAAATGTCCTCAATAGGGATTTGCTCACTCATACCTCCTAACTTGCCCCACGCTCAGATCCTTGTTTATGGCTTCACTATGGTGACACACATTCAGCAGCAATCCCCAATTCAGCTCAGCTTCTCTTCTCTGGATCCACACTCGATCCTTATCTTTTATCTTAATGACTCTCACAATTAAAGCACACAGCAATGATTTCCTTGAAAAAGAATAGAATGGTAGAGTCAAGTAAAGAGTGTCATTATTAAGTGAATTCTTAGGGAATTTATAGTGTGAATTCAACACCCAACCCTTAGTTGGCACCTCATTGATGAAATGGCAGTCGTTGCATTGAATTAAACATCGTCATCTCATCAGTGATGGTCTTCCTCATCCTGGCTAGGATTCCATCATCAGACATCCTCAAGACCTAAAACTAGAAGAGTCAGAAAATGTGTTCCTAACATTACCCTCTAAATCCCAGTGAATTAACCATATGTGACAAGAAACCTGCTTAGGTAATGAGAATTGTTACTCATTAATGCAGGTCATGAACCAACTAATCAATATACTAGTTGTAGGTGGCATCACTCTCCTCACAAATTGATCCTTAAATTCCCATTTGGTCAGTGATTAAACCTGTCCAATCCCAATTGGTATACCTGATAGTTCATCATTGATCAACTATCAGATGCCCCTATTTTGTTGGCAACTCTGCCCAACAAGATCTTAAGCATTCACCCAGTTTGATCTCCAATGGACCTGACCTAGGCGAATTACCTAAAATTCCCCCAAACATTGTTACCCCAAAATCAGCGTCAACCAATATTAATTCACTTCACTATAGGAAATTGTCCCCTAGCGACCCCTGGTAATCTAGTCAGCTGGGAATATGGGCAAAAATCCCAACACTAGGGAAAAGCCTGAAAAAGCTCCCTAAGCCTCACCTGGGGTGATAATTGGCTTGGTCAGATACATAGAAGCGCCCAGCAATTCATTGCCATCTATATGACTAAACCAGAAAGAGCTTAGACACTAGCACTAGCATGGAAAACAATCAATGATGACATGGAATGGAGTAGCAAGATTGCTGGGTTGAATACTTGATGGTAAGGGAGAACATGGTTATGAGTTCCAGTTGATAACAAGTTTTTCTCTAGGGGAACGAATGAACTCAGAAGTCCAAAATTAAATTGAAAAAACAGAGAAAGGGCTTGGGAAGGCTTATTTAACTGTACAAATCCTCAGGTTTGATTTTAATTTGGGTTTTACAGCTTCAAATATTGCATTTATAATATTGAGTTTAGACTGAGCATCTATGGATGAGTACAACATAAGTGAGGCTTGGTATGAAAGATCTCTGATAGTAAATTTTAGTGCTTTACTTTCTAGTTTCACCATGGATTTAATGTAAATTGATGATGATGGTGACAGGGAGTGGTGACGTAGCTTGTCAAGTTTGAGGCTTCAGGTAAGATGGCCAGCAATGAATTATCAAGAACATTTTGGAAGTGGGTTGTGGTTTTAATTATTCCAAGTTTTTATAAAATGCAAACTATAAGTAAAATTAAATCAAAAATATCAAACCAAATTTACTGATAATTAAAATAAAGTACTATAGAGCTGTCAAGTGAAATATAGTGAGGTAATACAAACTAATTGCAAAGCCATTTTTCTTGGTATGGCCAGGTAAACTTTTGTTACAGTGTAAGGCCTTAGTAGAAACATTTTCACATCACTCAATTGAGATGTTAGTGAAAACAAGTATATTTATGTATAGTGAAGGTATTTTTTTAGCTAGTAAATAAATATGATGAAATTGAGGTGAGCATTCAGTACAGTTTATAAGATTTGTAGTGGACTTAGTGATGGAACAAAATTACATCTTGGAGTATTTTCTAAGTGCAGCTGATTTAAACAGTCAGAGTTTCTGAGGGCCTTGAAGAGATAACATATTATAATTGATAGGCATTTGTACAAAGCGACCAGCCAGGTTTCTGGAATAATGGAGGAACTAAAGATGTCTTATATTGTAAGGACTAATAGGTAATCAATAATCAGGCCAAAATTCTGTTCCTAAAAAGGTATTTGAGGCATACTGTAAGGGGCTTTTGTAGTAAGCATCACTTGTGTTGGGCCACCAAATTTAAAGGAAGATGGGCTTAATTGTTCATAAAGCCTTTTTGAAGAATGATTTATTAGGGTAGGCTGTTTTATTAATAAATTGGGTGTAACCCTTTAGAGGCAGTTCTGAGATTTCAGAAAACGCTGCAAATGTCCTTAAACTAAATATAAAGGTAAAGATTAAGTTTATAAAATAAATTGGTGGTGATAAGCATAAAACCAGAAAAATTAGGGATACAATAGTAATAAGCGCATATCCTGTTGGAGCTGAAAATATAAAGGGTTCACTTTACCAAACTCCTTTATAAATTAGAAGGTGGGGTAAGAAAGCAGAGAGTATAATTCATAGATTAATGGATCAATTGTTGGTTATTCTGTTCCTACTTGGTGAATCACTGTTACAGCGTAATCCTTGTGAATCAAACAGATATTCATTATAAAAATATAAAAATACTTTCAAACCTTAAATACATTAAGTATGGTAGTGCACTGCATAAAAAAACTTATCTAATATAGGTGGGACTTTGAATATATTTTTCAATGATAAAAAACCTAGGGTTGAGGCATTACACATACTAAGGCAAAGCTTTACACTTGTCCTAGTAATTTTTAGGTGCCTACAAAGACTTAGTAAGTTCCTGGTACTAAAGCAAAATGCTGCTAACATAACAGGTCTTAATCATATATAGCTATAAGAATACTTACTATAAGTTTTAACTTAGAAGTGGAAATTTACTACAATTCACTGAAATATGGTTTGTAATAGTATGATAAGGTCAACAAAACTATAAAACTTAAGGTTTGTACTATTTGTAGTTTATAAAAGTCAGGATGGGAATTTTTGCTTCAACAAGAATTTAGATCTGAATTGATATAGAAAGGAAATCCTACATTCTAGTTACTTGATATAAAGTCAAACATTATATGTGATGATAGAGAATGATACAAGTTAATTGGTTCACTCATTTAATCTCATTAATTTATGTGCCACTAAAGTAAAGTCTATACTTAATTTATTATTTATGTGTAGTTTAACTCATTTGCTTTTGACCCCAGCATAATCAATATAATTCACTCATTGCTTTATAACTCGATATTGAACTCTAGTTAGGAGGTTTAGTGATGCAGCGCATACCAAAAATAATTAATAATGAGGACTTATTATATATGTATAAATTAAATAGGAAACCCTTAGATCAAGGCTTTACCCATAATAGTGCAAAAATTAACATTTATTATCAGGTGTGGCTTATTAGTAAGACCTGCAGTTTGCACATTATAGTTAAAGTGACAAGAATAAAACTTAGCTCAAGCGGTAATGTCAAAAATGTTTGTGGAAACTTAATCACTATGGACTTTAGAGCATACAAAGTAAACATTTTAGAGATCAAAAAAGTGATAAAAGAATATCTTATAAAATAGTGTAATGGCACCATAGCAGGTTTAAACAAAAAACCAGTATATATAAACTAACATAAAATCAGCTTAGATGGAAGGCGTTATCTCAATGGTCTATAGTCTGTTTGTCAGGATTCAAGATAATTAGCAAGTCAAACTTTCTACTACCAAATTGATCCTCAGTAGGTCAACTCCTGAGCCAAAGCAAATGGAACCGTACCCTTGAGGCACCAGTATGAGATTTGATAATGAAGCATCACGCTCATGAGAATCAATTGAGACACCTTCAGGAATCCCAACCCACTTCCCAAATTTTGAGAGGCGTGGCCCCATTGCTGTGGTCATATACAATGCAGAACAATGAGGGTGCTGATCAGGAAGTTAATCCAGTAGGCAGTGAAAGATTCTATTTGTACTGGGCCACAAAGGTTCCCTAAAGTACCATGCCCCACACGCCCTATAATTATAGAAGCTTTTTTAACTCAATAAAGTCGTCTATAATTGCCCCATCTTTTCGTTTTTTGACATCTCTGATAGTTTATGGCTTTGAGAACATTTTCAAACTTCATTATCAGTCAAGAGAACTGCTATACTGAGAGTAAGGTGAAGAAGTCCTGGTGGTGGTAGAGCTTAAAAAACTACTTAAAGTGGGGCTAATGTTGCCTTTGCGAAGTCCCTGGGCATCCCAACTCCTGTTGGTTTGAAAGAAAAGTGGCAATCATCAGGTGGCTATGGACTACCACTGGGTAAACTCCAAAGTTGGGATCTTGTTGATACCATGGATCTTTGTTGTTTTTTGTCCAGCTAACCCAAAGTATGAGGGTGTTGGATACCTTGGTTGCTTCTATTGGTCAATAAGTCTTGTATAATCCAAATATCAAGTCTGGTGAGGCAAATTTCAAATAAATACAATTTCTACTTAAAATTGTGAAAAGGAGAAAAAGCGTAAAGTTTTTTTAGCTTAAACCAGCTATATAATGGTAATCAGGGAGGTTTTTTGGGGAAAATCTAAGCAGCCCAAGCCTAGATCTAAAATAAACAAATCAGGGATTTGGTAGCAACCCAATTATCTTGGTTCAATTGCTTGCGCTCGTCTCATGGCTCAGGTTTGTACCCTTGAGGTTGGGTAACCCTGAGGAAGCATGATTTGACTGTGTCATTCAGGGTTGATCTCCAACTTTGATAGTTGTCTTTTTTGTCAGGGATTATCCCCTACAGAAGTTTAGGTTTTTTTGGTCAGATTTGGATTGATTCCTGTAGTCTGACACATCCAAATTTGCACATGGTAGAAATCCCAACATCCATCATTAAAAACAGCTATCCTTTGCCATAAATTGACAATTTTTTCTGCTTACTCACTGGGTTGCAATAGTTTTCTGCGATGGATCTTACTAGCAGGTATTGGAAAGTGGCGCCTACCCCTGAAGACTGAGCCAAAAATGTGATTGTAGCCAATAAAGGGTTATTTGAACTTATGAGGATGCCTAGGAGACTTTGTAACTCTCCAGCCACCCTTCAACACTCCAAGAATGGTATCCTAGGGGACTTAAAAGTATCCTGTATAATTGTATACTTGATGATATCTGTCATGAATGCGGCTGATAAGAATTAGACTGGGCTCCCAGTCTGGTTGTGTGAGCACCCAGTGGAGAGCCCAGAATGCCAAAGGAACAGCAGTCTGAGCGACTTGAAGTAGGGGAGATCTATTAGGATGTGAGGAAAATAAAGGTTCATTAATGTACCGAAGGCCCCCAAGGCAAACCAGATGGTTGTAATGGGGGCAACCGCGAGTCTTGCGGAGGAAACCCCCATAGGCGGGAGAGGTGGGGAGGGCGACGACTCCTCCAGGGTTCGCAGTTGCTGGGCTTCAGCTTCAAACAGGTGAGTTTGCGCGCCAGTGAGGGCAGCACAGGGGCCACCACGTGGGCAGGGGTGCGGGCAGAGAGGGAAATGGCCCCGCGGTGAGCATTAGGGCCAAGCTCCCCTTGGGCGGGGTGCTCCAGGGTCCTCAGGTGGGTGGGGCCAGTGGTGGACAAGCCAGGTATGGGGCCTGAGTTCGTGAGCACCAGGGCAAGTGCGCCCTGGCGCTGCTCCAACAGGGGAGCGGTCTTGGAGATCCTAGTGATGGAGAAAATGGACAGATTTGTATTAGATGGACATGCGAAAGTAAATGGATTCACATTAGACAGATATGCAAAAGTAGACAGAGAAGCAACTTCATTGTTGGGGGCAAGATGGTTTATGGTGGATACAATCTGCTGCCATGTGGTGGGGTTGAGTGACCGGATGACCCAGTCAGTGAACATCAGGATGATTATCTGTATAACAGCATGCTTCAATGGATTGAGTGGCAGAATTTTGAAAAAAAGTATATAGATAGAGGCTGCGGCAAGGTGTCCAGGGTATTTGGGTTTTATTTTGCGCATAGTGTAGAATGATTAGAGAATAAACCAACAATCGCCCCTTGACAGGGAAGTCGCCTTAAGTATGGGGAGAATTTCATAGTGGAGGTGCCAAGGGATTGGTTGATTGGGGATTGGCGATGTGATTTGGCTGGCTGGTGGGGAAGAGGGTGGGGGGATGTCAGAGATCTTGGCAAAGATCAAAAAACTTTTGCAGATTTTCCAAATTTTTGGGGCCAAACCAGGTCGATGGTACCAATCCAGGCCCTGATCATCTGAGTCAGCCTGTTCACATGGTTTAAATTCCCCGGATCTGTCCTGGGTGGCTGTGGCCACTGTGCTGGGTCATTTGCAACCTGATCTGAACTCTCAATCTGACTTTTTATGCGATCTGAACTTCCCAGATTCATCCCAGGGAGTAGGGGCAACTGGTCCAAGTTGCTTGCAACCTGGTTTGAAACCCAGATTGTGCGCTGATCTGATTTCTGGCCCCAGCCAGTCCATACCGGCTCCTACAGCCCAGAATTTGCAGATTGGGCTCTGACATTAATACTGGCTATTTCCTCAAAATTTTGGCATGAATTCCTGGTGAGTGAGGGGTCCCATGGGCCTGCCCATGGCCCCTAGCTTGCATAATCTCCTGGCAGACCCCCTCTATTAGGCTTACCAGGGTTGAGGAGGGGGAGGGAGAAACCTGGTTGTCTTTAGGGGGAAGGGCAGTCACCCAGCGCTCATCTACCACATGCGCCAAGTCGCTCAGCTGCAATAGGGGGTCCACTTGGGCCTTTGGACCCCTTTTTGTCTGAAATGGTGTTGCTCCCTATCCAGTTGCAGGGGCTGGTCCCCAGGACTTACAATATTACTGTTTTTTTACAAACCTGCAATGGTCATGTGGAACACCTTAGGAAGTCTTCAATAGACTTTGAAAGGCTTTTATTAAAACTCAAACCTTTGAAGTGCTCTTTCTTCTAATCAGAAATGGAATTCCTCGGACATAAGGTTTTGAAAGATGGTTTCCAGACCATTCTGGACAAAGTTAATGCCATCGAGAAGATGTCGCGCCCCCAGAGCCTAAAATTAGACAGGTATTCCTTGGTATGGTAAACTATTATCATCAGTTCATAACGCGGTTTTCTGACCTAGCTAAGCCCCTATTTTACCTCCTTCAGAAGATTGTGCCTTAGTAGAGGCCACCATGAAAAACAGGCTTTTAATGCGGTGAAGACCGCTCTATAAACTAAACCCATTTTACTCATTCTGTGCTTCAATCAACATTTTTTGTTATTCAAAGATGTGATTGATGTCACCATTAGGGCCATCTTAAGCCCAGCACAATGAAAATCAGGTCTATCATTGGTAGCTTTATTCAGCAAGACCCTAAGCAAGTCCAAACGGAACTATAGAATTACCAAATGAGAATGTACAGCTGTCTTGTTAGCAATCAAACACCTCCAGCTCTATCTCTATGCCATCCACTTCATCATCTTCACTAATAATTCCTCACTATAATAACTGCAGCTTATGAAAGACCCAAATAGCCCAGTTAGCCAGATGGGTCCTAAGGCTGCAGCTCTACGATTTCACTATTGTTAATTATGCAGAAGCGATTCACCAGAATGACAATGGTCTCTCTAGAATGCCAGTACTAACTTTCTTGAACCCTGAGATATACTGACTGTAAGATCTAATTGGCTGACCATAAAGCTGGGAGCTGGAGACTCCTGAGATCCACACTAAACTTTGAAAAATGACTAAGACACTCAGATCAAGAAGGAATGTTATATTAGAAGGTCAATAGGAAATGGCTGCCTACATCCGCTCTTCTTCTTAAACTGACGTTATCTTAGGAGGGCATTCAACTATGGGACATGGGGAAGTAAAGAAGACTCTTGAGTGGCTAAAGACACGATGTTACTGGACTGAATGGTAGAAACCATACAAGAGGTCAAGGAAGCTTATATGGCATGCCAGCCCCACGATTGAGCCAGTCCCAATATCAGCACTCAGTCATTGCCCCATTGGGTCCTTTCAATGTGGTTAACAATGATGTAGTAGGCCCTCTTCCCACCAAGTTGCATGGCCATAAATATATACTCCTAGCCATAAACCATTTAAACATATGGATTGAAGAAATTTCTATCCCCTCTGCCTTTGCAAAAGCTATTGCTCTTTTTAATAGTTAATCCATTTTCACTCAGCATGGATGCCCACAATCTTAACTTTCAGACAAAGGTTTAAATTTCACCTCGCAGGTAGTCCAAGAACTTACTTCACTTTTTGGTACTGACCATAGTTTAACCGCTCCATACAACCCATTGATCAATGAAGCAGCTGAAGGCTTTAATGGAACCCTTGTCTCTCTTTTGTGGAAGATGGCTGCCTCTAACCCTACTTGGTAGAACCATAATCTACCCAGCGTTTTGCTTGCTTACAGAATAAGCTACCATTGGATTATCAAGATGTCCCCCTTAAAAGCTCTATATGGTCTGATCCTTGGTTACCAAGTAGAGTTCAGCAAATTCTCAATAACTCCATACCTGAGAACTCTGATTTATTATGATGGTCATAGCTGATAAAATTGTTTGACTTCAAGACCTAGCCACGCAAGGCATCGTCACCACCACAATATGAAGTCATCCTAATTTAAATTTTAGCTGACCCTCCTTACTAATTTTTCAATTAGGTGAACTCATTCTTTTATCACCATTAACCCAGAGGTCAACAGAACAAGTTTAAAATACTTTGGTCTTGACCTTATAAGGTCATTCATAAGGTGAACTTATAGTACTCTATTGCAAACATCAATTAGGGGACAAAATTGAATCAAGTGCATGGCTGACTCCTTTAGCCCTATACCCCAAACTAACAGGACCTTGAGGGGGGCGTTGTCATATTTGAGATAACTAGCAAGTCAAAAATTCTATTTCATAATTGAGCCTCAGTAGGTCAACTATTGAGCCAGCGTGAATGTAACCTTACCATGAAGGCACAAATATAAGATTTAAACAGGAACCATCATGCACATGAGAATCAATTAAGTCACCTTCAGGAATCCCGTCCCCACTTCCTGAACCTTGAGAGGCGTGGCCCCCACTGCTGAGGTCATGAGGATTATGCAGACCAAAGAGGGTGCCAATTAGGCGGTCAATCCAGAAGGCAGTGAAAGACCCTGATTGTACTGGGCCACAAAGGTCCCCTGAGGCATCATGTCCCCACATGCCCTATAATTGTAGAAGCCTTTTAACTCAATATAGTAGTCTATATTTGCCCATATTTTTATTTTTGAACTCTCCACTAGTTTACAGGTTTGAGCTTATTTTTTAACTTTGGCGTCATCCAAGAGAACTGTTACGTCAAGATTTTCTAAAAGCAGAAGTATCTGATGAGTTAATTTTAGGACTTAGCTTAAGGTTTAGTGTTATGTCTTCTAAGATTTTCATGGTCTCATTTGAAAATCTACATTAACACATAATTTCACACTTATCAAATATAGTGATATTTCAGTAGGGGTAATTTAATATTCGTAAAAAGATTAACTTGAACTCAACTAAGTATGTTTTGTATATCCAGGTCACTTTCAGAGCTGAAATTTCTGGCTTACGACCAGATTATGACAGTATTTTAAGGCCCTTGGTTCCACTATTAAGCTTTAGGTTCACGCACTCCTTTAGGTCAAAAAAGGGGCCAAACCCCAAGGCCCAGCCTCCAACCCAGCTCTCTGACCAAGGGCATACCCTGGACGAGAGATGGATGGCTGCTGCTCCTCATCTGCCACATGCCTTTACACAGTGCATTCAAAAAGTTCTGGGACTAACGTTTTAAAGACACAACTTTACAAATAAAATACACTTTCTTTTATCATAATTTAACATACAACCTTTCCATCTCTATACATATTTATATTGCTAAAACAATTGCTAAAAAGTATGCACATAGTTCCTAATTTGTATAACCATTTTTAAACCAGCTGTCACATTCTTCTGAATTGACTCTATTGTATCAAAAGGATGAACTTCAGTGCCACCTTCAGATTATAATTATCCACCCTATTCACCAAATTTGGCTCTGTCTGAATTCTTTCTGTTCTCTAATCTGAAGGTGGCACTGAAGGTTCATCTTTTTGATAAAGTAGAGAAAATTCAGAAGAATGTGACAGCTGGTTTAAACATGTTTATACAAAATAGGAACTATGTGCATACCTTTTAAAAATTGTTTTAGCAATATAAAAATGTATAGAGAGGGAAAGGTTGTATGTTAAATTATGATAAAAGAAAGTTTATTTATTTGAAAAGTTGTGTCTTTAAAACGTTAGTCCCAGAACTTTTTGAATGCACTGTGTATTTCATCTACCCCTCAGTCCAAACTGATCCAAGTATCAGAATATGCAAATCATCATCCAAAATCAAGCAAATTTATGTAGAAAATGGAAAATATAATAACTTTCTTCTAGGGCCCCATTCACTACCCACAACAGGGGTCCAACTGGAAGTCAATCTGAAAGTGGAACTTACCTATTAAGCCAAATTTGATAAAAAGGTTGAAAAGAAAGAGTTAAAAACAGAAATTGAACTTAAAGCCCCATTAAAATTGAAAAAGTGAATCAGACATTTAGAAGTTGCAAAAAGATCTTGAGAATAGTTTGAAAGCATGGGCTGATACTGATAAGGCGAAATTGGGTCCAAAAAAATTAATAAATGAATCCAAATTTGAAATTGTTCCCTACTATTAGAGTTAACTTTGCAGACTCCCACCCCCAAGTTTAGTGTAAAAACCAACATCCTACCTGTAGGATTTTGCACTGCATCTTATTATAAGTCGAGTTGGGTCCTTCAGGTTCACTAAAGTGGTTGGAGAGTTGTGGATTTTGCACTGAAACCTAATATATATATATAAATATTATAGGACTTAGCCTTTATTAGAGATTCAGAAGTCTAAATAAATTCCTTATTGTTGGAACTTAACCATTTGGCGATAGCTTAAGAGGTTCTGTGGGATGTATATAATAATTGTTGGAAAATGCACTGATTTCAAATTTAAATATGTCAATTTAACTTCAAAGAGTAGATGATAATGTAAGGAAAGTTACAAAATTATGGAAATATTTAGTATTATTTATAGTTCTAGGAAAGTATAATAGATGAAGGTTAAATAAAATTTCAAGGTTAACATATAAATTAAGGATCAGATAGATCAGGGTAATTAGAATTAATCTAAGTCTAGCAGCATGCTTGCTTAATCCCATCAGTTGATCACTTGGAGAGAAATTCATAGTTATTAACTGATTTTAGCTCCTAATTCCATTAGAATTGATGGGAATCTCTTGTTGCTTAATATAATAACTTTAGGCCATATATAATATAGAACCAATAGCATATTAGAGTTAAATGTTAGAGATTAATGGCATTAACTATAACTTAATAATTAACACCAAGTCAAGTCTTCACCCTTAATAGAGGATATCCTGACACTACCTTAGACAGGGTGTTGGTTGATTGTTTTAATTTATCCCCATAAAAAACTATATCCCCAAAAATCTGTTTTTATTATCTATTTTCCAAAAATTTATATTTAAATCTGCGGGTCAAGTGTTTTAAAGTGGACAACACCCAAAGAGCAAGTTGGATGGCCTCAAGGATAGAGGAACCCTTCGTTGTTAGTTTAACCCCAACAGTTGGAAGTCCCAACCCCACCATGACAAAGAATTCTCCCCAATCTCCCACAGCTTCTTGTGATGAGGCGCAGCAGAGTAGCCTGTGCCTGTTGTTGTGGTTGCTAAAGCATCACATACAAAGGCCAGTTTTCTCTTGGCACTTACTTGTTCTAACGAAATAACCCAACCACACAACTCTCTGGTTACGTTGTGTTTCCAAGACCTGAAGGTTTGGGGACAGAAGATTGACTATTTAAAGTCAATTAGGTTAATTCAAGCTTCCATTTCAATTAAGACATGGGAAACCATGATAAAAGCTGCATACTAGCTTCTCTGTCCTCAAATTACACCAATAATAATGCTCAATGATCAGGGTCCATCCAGGCGCAGCACCCACAGGTGCTTATTTCTCTTTTCTCATACTTTGGAGGCTCAAAGCCAGTTGACCATCCCAAGTGTGATCCTAGTGCATTTCTTCTCCCCAATGCAGTTTTCCTACAACGTCTATAACACCAGAAAAAAAGAGGGAGGAATCAGAATCCTGATTACATGAGGTAGAAGAGGGGCAAGATGAATATGAAGATAAGCCGTGTGAGGAAAAGGATATCATCAAAATAATGGGCAAGGCGGTGATCAAGATAAATACTAACGCACCAGCTATATCGCCCTACCATAGCTCACCAGTTGACCAGATTAAAGCTGAGCACCAAAAAATCCAGTTATGAGGATCTGTCAGAGGTGCAGCCCTCTGAAGGTTTCCCCAACACTGAAGCGGATTCTTTATAATATGCGCAGTCAGCAACTATGCTGTTGGAATTTTTGCCCACATTACCCAGCTTCATCAATTGCAAATAATGAGCTGGTCCACTAGAAAATCCGTCTCAATAGTGGATGTTGAAGTTAATAATTACTTATACAATAACTATTTTTGGATAAATATTCCGGTGAATATTTATTGATCTTCCAGATTACACTCCGCCAGATTGATGAGTTTTTTATCAGGGGATGATCCCTGACAATAAGCAAGCGATTAGGGGGTTGATTGAATTACTAATAACTTAATTGAATTGTAAAAGTCAATATGGTTTAGTTGCTGATTGACTAAGGGGTTTATGAGTTAGTGGTGAGTAATGCCGCCTGTCATAAAAGCAACTTTCATGTTACCTTTCCTGGAATGCAATCTGCTATTTATGGGTAAGAGTCTCATTACCTAAGCAGTTGCTACCAGATAAGGGTAAAATTTGATGGGAGTTGAGAGAAATTGTTGGGACACATTTTTGTTTCAACAGGAGTGGTCGCAGTTGAGTAGGGAAAAGAACCTGAGTATATTCAATGAAGAAGATCAATGCTTTGTATGACCCTGTAGGGTTAGTTCATCGGTTACAGCTGCCATTCCCAATTGGGGTGCCAACTGAAGAGTTGTGCACTGAATTACTATAAGATCCTTGACTTTATAATAAAGCAGATACAATTAGATCTAATTGAATATACACTTATCTATAGTTTATACTTTAGACTGTTTGCTCTTGGGATTAGAGAAAGAAGAATAAAAAGTTTCTTTGTCTATATTGTTGTTGATCTCTGAGGACTTGGCATGATGAGAAGAAAAAGAACCTCTGACCTAACCCTTGCGTTTGGTTCTACTCGAAGGAATAGGAAAGAAGTCCATAGAATTTCAGAAGAAATCTATTTTAGAAAAGCACCAGTTTGGAGTTGGCCCTAGTCGTTATTCTGGCTATCAGCTCAACTAGAATAGTGGTATTTATACTACTATTGCCCATTAAATCATGTGTTTAAACCTCATAACTCACATACAAGAAACCCATGAAAGTTAAACAAAGGGAGTCAAAGCAAGTATTATACATAATGAGGAAACAAATTCTGAACTTAAAATTTTAGAACTCAATCAAGGGTTTAAGCTCTCAAAAATTTTCAACGTATGCCTAATCAGTTTTGGCCTCAATCGAGGTAAACCAAATATCCCCTATACTTGAACAACCAGAAACTCATGTGTGTTTCCATAATAAAATGAATAATATTGATCATATCTTTCTTTCGCTTTGATACCCAAATCAAAGCTAAATTAAGATTTTTCAAAGAAATACAAAAAACAACTGCTTGATTGAGTTAAAACTTACCAATGTTGATGCAATTGACACTTGCTGCCCCAGCTTGGGGTGGTGGTGCGCCACCATCTGGCGTCTTTTGGCCGCTGCCAAAGCGCCCAGGCTGGCTCTGCTAGCCCTCCCAATGCAACCAGGCGTTATGTACCCCCTCGGGACTTGGCCCACCGCCTTGCCAGCTCTCAGGCGGTGCTCTAGAGCCCTTTGGTGCTCTCACAGAGCAATTTGCATTTTGGCTTCTGGGTTGAATATGGAAATCTCTTCCCATATGCAATCACAGCCATCATCAAGATGGCCACGGCGGTTCTCAAACCTGCCAGCTATATTGAATTCACCCCTTTAAGGGGTACTTTGACCTCAGCTTCCGCTCTGAAGCTGATGCAGTGGCAACAGCCAAACTGTAATTAATTTCTAAAAAAATTCCTTTGCCCACCATTCGCACCTGGCTCCCAGATGAGGCCACTTTGGTGGTCCAGTTTGCCAGGTTGCCCTCTTTCCTTTCACCCAAACGTCTCCACCATGAGCTCACAGAGGGTTTGGCTGTTTACAGAGCAGACCCCGTGTTGCAGTTTGTGGTTGCCAATAGGGCAGATCAGTTGGAAGGACCTCATGCCTTTGCAACAATCCGCCCATTTCATTGTGACTCTCACCTCACAATTCCCCCTGCACCGTGATCAGATCTGCACATGATCACCCAATCTGGGCGCGCATCAAAAATGGCCGTACCATTTGCCCCTTGTGCTTTGAGCTTGACCATTTGAAGTGCAGCTCCATGGTTGCCGCTTCTGCTGCATCCACTGCTCAGGGCTTGGGTGCCACCACGGCGGCTGCCTCACCCCAATTTTTTGAATGGGGCTTAATCCTCCAGCCCCTAACATCGGGGAATTCTGGCGCTGCTTCCAAAGTGGCGGCCAATAAAAATTTAAGCAAATTTAAAATTTTTGAAAATTCAACAGATTATGGAATCATGATTTGATGGCTGAACCAATTTCAGCTGAGCTGCCATGGTCAACAGCACATGGCCAATCAGCTCTGACCACAGCCCCAATTCCTGTGGCTGGCCCAGGTCTGGCCAAATCCAATCCATTCGAGGCTCTCAAATGGATTGATGAGGAAAAACTGCTGTGCCACATGAAACCAGATTTTGCTTTGGAGGAGTTCTTTTTTGACCATCCTGAATCACATTCCCAAAGTTTTCATCCAAAAAACGGTTTCCAATTTTTAAAAATATTAACACAATGGAAGTTGTGGCTGCAGCTGCCCTGGCCAACACCCTCCTATGCCAGCAACACCATGGGGCAATGGACCCCTTGTTGAGGGTATTCCCATCCCCAACTTCCTCATGATTTTGAGGAAGATGCGAAGTACAAAATTGTGGAGCTTGATTTTGGTGTGAGCTGCGCTTCATTGATGCATCAAAGACTTCTTTGACCCCATTTAGCCTAAAACCTGCCGGCGCATAAAGTCATTTATTTGCGTGCTGGCTCTCATCATTTTTGATGAGCATCAACTTGCTCAATACGTTGAGGCGATGGACACCATTAGCCTCATTAATGAAGAAAAGCCCAACAATACCTCCTTATGCCCCATGTCGCTCATGCTCTCACCCCAATGCTGTCTGCCAAGGTCTGCCAGCTAAAGTGGGCTCCAGAAAAAAGTTTCCCCAAAGCCTCCTTGCCATCTGATATGGCTTCCTAGGTCAATAACCTAGGTGGCTATATTTTATTTAACCAAGTTAAGCTGACCAGGGGATGGACATTACCGAATATACATAAAACTAAGGAAATAACTGACAGATATAAAATTGGGCACCCCAGGGTACTCAAGTTACCCCTGTTGCCAGCGGGACTGCCAGATATGGGGGGTTGGTGCGCTACTCTGAGGCGGTTTCCCCTGCTATGGAGCAGGTGTGAAGGAAAGGGTCTGTGTGGAGGAACCAGAGTGGGAACCATGATTCTATGAGCGCTTTTTGCCTTGGTCTCATATATCCATAGAGCCAGGCTTGGAAGTGCTCCAGTAAGTGGACATGGAATCTGTAATAACCCCATGAATGGTTGGGACCGTGCCCTTGACGCATCTAATGCAAATGTGTGGATTGTCCACTATGAAATGGGTATTATTAGGGAACGTAGGGTAGATGGGATTGGTGACTTGATCTGGAGTGCGAAGATGCTCTTTGATAGCGAGAATTCCTGTTCGTTTTGGATCTTAAGCAGGCGTGCGACTCTCTGCCATATAGCTTTGGTTGGGGGGCATGTTTCTAGGCGGTGATGTAGGGATCCCTCCCTTCCACATTTTGCACATGTTTTGTGGAGGGAGTTGGAACGGTCCGCAATCCTATAGGTCCTTCTCAGGAAGCGCCAAGCGTTTGCTCTTATCCTTGGCTGTAGGAGTGGGTGGTGAGTCATTTTCCACATTGATTTCTGTGTGGTTAAATTATAGGGAATGTCCAACATATCTAGGTATTCTATCCTAGCTATGTTTGGGGTTGTTGCGAGCATATCTCGCTGGGGTGGTTTTCTGGGTTTCTTGATTTGAATTGGGGGCTGGGTTGTCCCCTTCCCTGTATGGTACCCGTGTTCTCTATGGTCCATCCCATAAGGCGGATAGTTTGGAGGATATGTTTGAAATAAAGGGAGGTTCCATGCGGACCCATTGCAGTAGGGTGCTTGGCAAGGTATAAGTGTAGTCTGGGTGGACTATGTGAGTTGGTTAATTTGAGCGCCTGTGCAAAGTTAGTCCTTGCTGCTCTGGACCAATGTTGTTGCGGGAGGTCTGGAGCAAGGATTCTCTTTATCCAGGTACCTAGGATGTGATTGGTGTGGCTCTCAAAGTCTATTAGTCCCATGCTTCCGCTTGAGCGTGGGCCAAATAGTGTTTCCATCCGTATAGGAGGGTGAGAGCCAGGCCACAGCCAGCCCTGGATAAGCGCGCGGATTGAGGTTATAAAGGTAGGTGAGAAGGCGATCGCGTGAGCCTGGTACCACAGTATTGGGAGAATGAGCGAGTTAGCAACTGTAACTCGTCCTGTTAATCCTGGGGTTCTTCTCTTGAGGGAGGCGACGCGTTTGGATACCCGTTGTAACAGGTTAATTTCCATTGTCTCATTAGCATATCCCCCTGATTCTAGCCAAATTCCAAGGTGTCAGACAGGAGTGGTGGTGAGAGGTGTTTCAAAGGGTAAAATGATTGGGTTTTTTCTTCGTGTGTTGGTATGAGGTTCTGATATTGTGGCCCAGTTGTTTGTGTATTTGCCTAAGAGGATGATTTCTGTCTTTCTTTGGTTGAGCGATGCATTGCTCACCTTGGAGTATTCTCTAGAGTGCATTCCAGCTGTCAGGCATCTTCATTGTTTGCTATGCCTGCTACACAGTCATCCGCAAAGGCCAGTATCTTAACTGTTGGTTGTCCTTGTGCAGTTATCCCCATGAGACGTGAGTCAGTTACTTGGAGGAGTGGGTCAAAGCTGAAATCGTATAGCAGTGGGCTGAGGGGATCCCCTTGTTTGAGACCTCTGTGTGGTTTAATCTTGTTTGTTAGGAATCCAGGGCCGCATACAGCCATGGTTGCAGATTCTGTTAGGAGCATCGCCCATTTTACAAATATTGGTGGGAGTTTGAAGGCATGTAGACATTCTTTTAGGTATGGCCAGCTAACACGGTCATACGCCTTTTCCTGATCCAAAAAGACCAGGGCACCAGTTGCTTTGGATTGGCAAATGTTTGCAACGGGGTGAATGTTGTTCCAGATTGAACGCCCTGGTATAAACCCAAACTGGTTGGGTGATAGGAAATAAGATGCAATTGCGCCTAATCTAGCTGCTAAAATTTTTGTTAGAATTTTTGTGTCAGTGTTGGAGAGTGCAATTGGGCGCCAGTTGTCCAGGTCCAACTTGTCACCCTTTTTTTTAGTACTAGATGGTCCCAACCTGAGGGGGGGATTCATTGATGTTTGTCACCCTTTTTATACAAGGTTATAACGTAGGATTCATGGCCTCCTGGTAATAGGCGTGTTTCCAACAGGCACTAGTTCATAGACGCCAATAGGAGGGGGCGATTTGTTGAAAATAAATTTTGTAAAATTCGTAGGGTATCCCATCACGCCCTGGGCATTTCCTACGTGGTGCACCGCGAATTATCTCCCAAAGCTCCTCCCGTGTAATTAGGGATAGTATATTGTAATTTGGTGGTGTACTTTGTATCTTGGCAGTTTGTATAAATTCTTTAATTTTTTGTGAATCTGTTGGCATTTTGCAATATACAATTCGGTGTAATACCAGTGTACTTCCGCCTTGACTTCCTCAGAGTCAGTTGCCACGGTGCCATTGGTCTTGCAGATCTGTGTGCACATGGGCTGGTTTCGCTGGGTGGGAGTAGAATTGGTGAAAAGTATGTCAAACAGGTTTCGCCTTCCTTTATGAACTTACCTTTGTTTGATACTTTGATTCTGTGTTGGTGTTCGAAGATGAGATTGTTAAGTCAGGCAGATATTTCTGCCCATTTGCATCCCCAGTTGGGGCTATAGCCAGATCTCAGAGTATTTATTTCCAGGTGATCTAGTTACGCCAAGGTACGCTTGATTGTGGCCATGTCCGCGGTGTACTTATGTGATGCAATATGTCAGGTTTTGTTGATTAAGTCTTTTTTGAAATTTTCCCATGTTCTGATGGGATCTGAAGTGAATGGGGCTGTGAATTCTGGGTTCATACCTTGTTTTTGACCCAGTTGGATATCTTGGGCAATTTTATATTTTCTGGGTGAAGCTTTCTCCAAGGCGACACCTGTGTGTGGGATTGGGTTGGCGCTAACTGCACTGTAACTAATCGGTGGTCAGAAAAATTGATCTTTTTTGTTATAAATTTGGATATTATTGAGCGGTGGTATTGCAGGATGAGGATGTGATCAATGCGACTCATCAATATGAGCACTCCCTCGCGTATGTTGGGCCACGTCATGTGGGGAAGGAGTGGTGAACTGGGGGAAAGAGCATCCTGTAAGCCAAGAGATGCCTTCATTGTGCGGAATTCAATGTGTCCAGGTGGGTATCCCCTGGGATTAGGCACTAATCCATATTGGGGTTATCCCAGCAGTTGAAATCGCCTACCATAATGGTATCTGGTGGGAGGGTGAGAGTAGTAATGTTTTCAAAAAATTGTTTTCTCTCAGTTGTAGTGCACGGTGCATAGATATATGCTATCAAAATTATTTCCTCTTGGCATGTGATTGTTGCTACCAGGACTCAACCATGCAAGTGTGATGACAAATTTGTAATTAAATTTTTTATTGTTTTGGATAATCACCCCACAGTGAGACGTCCATACTGATTGTGATGGTGCGACCATGGTTGACCAGGATTCTTCTTCCCTTGTAGGCAGTGGGTTTCTTGGATAGCCAAGATGTCTACAAGAGGTTTTCGCAGGAATTCCAGCTTTTTGGCTTGGGACATATGAGCCCTGGCTCCCGCGATGTTTAACATCCCTATTGACACTGAGGTGCCCGTGGCGCCTCAGGAGCAGTTGGGAGGGCCCTCTGGCCCTATCCCACCGCAGCTCATTTAGGCCATGCTCCGCATCTGTACTCCAACTCTTTCACTGCCATTGTTGGTTCCCTTGATCTGACCCAATGATTCAATTGAATTGCGGTTTTTTGCATTTGCATCAACTTTTTCCACACAGGTCTTGTGTTGATTTGACGCGGATTGTTGATTGGATTTTATATTTTTGAGGTTCAACTATGGTGAATTGTGCACCGCATTTTCGCCCAAATTGCAGTTGCATTGTTCCTCAGTATGTGCATGACTGATGTTGCTTTGTGACTCAGTCAGGTTACTGTGAAAATTTTTGACCTGGGCATATTGTTCTGATTGGTTGGTTCAGTGAATATTCAAAATATTCTCCTGAAACTGTCCGGGGTTAATGGTGGACTCTGCATGTGCCGCCACTTCAGCTGCTACTCACTTGTGGGCTTTTTGTGCCAATTTACATTTTTTCTTGTAACTGGATCCACGATGGAGTATAGTCCATCTTCACCTCAGCGGAATGGGTGGTGACCATCAGTCATTTTGACGAAGTTTTCATTATCTTCATCCATTGATTCCCCACAATAATCAATTTCCATTAAGCCCTCTTTCACAGGGCATGCGTGTTCCTTGTGGCCCAGTGAGCCACAGTGGTTGCAAATGGGTGGTGCACATTCCGGTGTAACTTGGAATGCGGCTGACTGGCCCCCATCTTTGAAGTGAAATTCTGCTGTGCGGGGAATTCTGGATACATCCTCTTCCACTTCTGGGAAGGGGTTGATTATGGCGATAGCTTTGCCCGTGCACAGGTTGGGCATCAGGCGAAATTGCTGTAATTTGAGTTGCTGAATTTCTCCATAGGCCATGAGACCTTTGTGGAGCTCCTCCTCAATTACCCTATGAGGAAGGTTGGTGGGGAGCGGGTTGAAAGAGATGAAAAAAGTTTTTGCTTTGTTCCATCTAGTGCACATGGTGCACACAATTTTTTTTTCCCTCAGGGAGGGCAATTTTCACACAGACTTTTGCTGCGGCATTAGCATCATCAGCTGTTTTGAAACCAATATCAATCCAGCCGCAGCCCATGTTGTTGGTGGCTACATACACCGCGTGAGGGAAAAGTGAGGGCTGTGCCTCACATGTTTTCTCACCAGATTTGGTGACTCGCCCTCAAGGAAGAGTCTGATCCTGTGCTCCACCTTTGATAAGGGTTGGTTGAACTGAATGTACATATATTGCGCATGCTTTACAGTGAATACCATAAACCCAGACGGTGTCTGAGTTTGCAATTTCTTTGCGGATTGGGTTCCTGGTCCCCATCCAGGGTGTTTCTTGCCCTTAGTTGCACCATTAAGCGCACCGTTCACCATGACGCTCGCCCATGTTGTATTATTTTTACTAATAAAGTCGCCCATCTTTCCTGTGTGTGATTATCCAAATTTTCTGTTCAAATCAAATCATAGTAACTAAAGTGGTTGTTATGAGAAAGCAATCCTAACCTAGGTGGCTATAATAGGATTTTTTTTTATTTAAGATAATCCCTTTGTTTGGCCCATTTGCAAGTAAAGATGCATGGCGGCTCCCCCTTTTGGGTTGGGCACCACTAGTACTAAAAATGAATAATATTGACCATTCTTACTTCATGTTCTATATTCATATTACTGTGGGGCAAAGGAAAGTCACATCAAATGCCTTGGTGGACACTGGTGCAACTTAAAATTTTATTGACCTAAAGGTAGTGTAGGCTTTGGATATTAATTACTACTAGGCCACCTGTTTTGGGTGCTTCCCACGTCCCTATGGTCAAACTGCCGCCTTTTCAGCCTCTCAAATTCATAGCAAGAGAACATGAGTTTGTGGCTCACTTCTCAATATCCATTATTTGCTGTGTCCAATGATCCTGGGGTTGGTTTGAGGAGCCACCTGTCTGTGAGCAAAGAATTGGAACGAAACATCATGGCGTTCATCACATATACCTACTCTGGGGAAATTCCCTTGATACTCACTTTGGTCACAGGTAACGCGGTGGCAGCTGTAGAGTACTCCGCCTCAGATGCTGCACTTGACCTTCCCACTATGCCGCAAATATTGGAACTTATAAGACTATGTTTAACGTTGAGCATGACAAACGCCTTCCTAAACATTCAGATTTTGATATGAATTTCCTATTGACAGTTGATCTCATTAAAATTAACTGCCCGCTGTACCCAAACATGGAATAGGAGGACCAAGCTCTCAAAGTTTGGATTGATGTTATGGTGGGTAAAGGTTGGTTAATTAAAACCTCCTCAACGTTTCCTCTCCATTGATTTTTGCATAAAAAACTAACGGCACTTTTAGGCCCTGTGTGGTTTATGTCCACCTTAATAACGTCACTGTTTCTGATCCATATCCCTTTCCATTAGAGGCTGCCATTTCCCAAGCCATTTCCAAGTCAAATGTCTTATCTAAACTTACCCTAAGTAATGCATTCCATCAAGTGCGGGAAATGTCTGGCTTGGAGTGACTGACTGCTATCTGGACAAGGTATGGAATTAATCAATTCAAGGGTTTTCCATTTGATTTGAAAATGTTCCAGCAGTATTCCAACGCACCTTTGATGATGACCTGGGGGATCTCAGATTCTCCTGCGCAATAGCATACATTGATGATATTTTATTAACTCTCCTAACGCTGAACAGCATGGTAAGGATTTGGTGGCCGTGGTGGCACCCTACACAAGACTGTACTAATGGCCAAGCCGTCCAACTGTGAGTTTTAAAGGACGAAGTAGAGTTCCTGGTAAATCTAGTTTTTAGGGATGGTCGAGCTATTGCACAACCAAAACTAAATGCTTTCACTCATGGCCTACCCCTGTGACACAAAAGCTGATGTGTAGCTTTTTGGGATCTTTTACCTTTTTAAAAAGTTTTCACCAGTAATCTCTGAGCTTGCATACCCCTTACATCCCCTCGCTGATAAGAATAGCCCTTTTGTTTGGACCCTGGAGTGTCAAAAGGCTTTTGAGGAAATTAAAGAATTATCTACCTCTACTCTCTTTTTGTGTCATGCTGATGAAGACAAGCCTTTTATTGTGGCTTGCGACGCTTCAGGTACAGCAGTAGGTGCCGTCTTATTGCAAGGAAATGAGGGGATTGAACACCTTGTGGCAAATTCTTAAGGAACTTTAGTGCAAATGTGAGCTCCTGAGCCATATATGATAAAGGATTGGCTGCCATTGCTTGGTCCCTGATGCATTGGGGGTATCTCTTACAGGGGGCCAAGCATACAGTAGTGATGTGCACTAACCACAAATCGCTTATTTGCTATTGTAAGCCACAGAAGTTGGCCCATATACAAACTAGAACTCATAGGGACCCTTTGGGCTTTAATTTAAAGTATGAGTTTATTAAGGTTTCCACACATATTTTACCAGACATCCTTAATCGCAAACCTTCAATGGGACATATTTTTATTGGAGACTCAGACTTAGTTACAGCAATCTCACCAGAGCAAATCATGACACCCTCTCCCCAGCCATTGCCGCGGTAGCTCTCTCTCAACTCCACTCAATAAAGCCAAAACCAAACCCCAAGTGGTTAAACCCAATAGCACCACCCCACAAATGATCCTGTAACTAATATGGAGCCAAGAGCTCCCGCTCAAAACCCTATCACAGAAGATTTTCCCTATTAGATAATGTGTTGGCTTTTCAAGCTTCTGACACTGAAGGTCCTGACCTAATGTCTAAGATTGTCAATGGTAAGGCCTCAACTGGATGGTATCCCACAAAAGGATAAGGCAATTTATTTCCATGATACATAATGAGTTCCTTATGCTCTGCGTTCCAGTGCCATATGGGAATATCATGATCCCCCCACCATGGGGCACCTTTGAGTGAAAAAGATGCATTAACCTGATTGTTAACTTTTGGTAAATCTGGTTGATTCCGCCAAGCTGGTTGCGCATGTTAAAACCCACTGAGTAATGGACGAGTGATATGATGATTGCTGATCTTTGATAAATAATAATGATAAAGTACTTAAATAAAACTATTCTTTCTCATTGCAAACACTTTTGCAACCTATTCAATTCAAGACTCAATCTAGTTTGATAATCTCATAGAGGAGATTAGTCTGCGCCCATGTCTGGGAGCAGTTAGGCAAGCAAGGCAAGAGGAGCAGGTGGAAGGCCCGCGGCCTCTAACATTCAAAAACGCCCTGGAGAATCCGGTGGAATAGAAAAAAAATCTCAAAAAACTGGCGGTCACAATTTCCCCAGAGATACTCATGTGGCAAGCACGATGCAACCAGTACATCAACACGCCACACTCCCAGCCACTTTCATTGGTGGAATTCGGAGTCTGTGTGTATCTGGACATCCAAAAAATGGCCTTATGGAGAACTTTGTGAAGAAGTACACAAAATTTTCCTGACCGCGGTGTACGTTGCACCTCACTCCATGTTGCGCGGTTGGCTGGACCTGGGTTTCAAAAGCAAAAAAGCAGCAGATGAGGCTGCAGCGGTGCGCATAGTGGTCGACCTCCCCGAAGGGCAATGGGTCGTCAAAACCAAACACACCAGATGGACAAAATCAAACCAAATTTTCCTCACATTTGACTTTTTGCCTACTACGGTAAAATGTGACATTTTGGAGCAACACCTGAAAGATGGTCTCACCATATATGGTGAAATACAATCTTTCAAAATGCAACGTTTCACGCTGATGCCACACCAGTGCACTGGCAAAGCCATCGCATTTCTGACCCCAACTGAGGAGATCGCGTAGGACCTAACCAAGATCCCACACTCCACCTTTATTGACATCGCAGGGCATACCACCCACCCATTCCGGGTAACCGTGGACAGTGCGCCCCCCATTTGCACCCACTGTGATGTGTTCGGCCATAAGGCGCATGCATGCCCTATCAAGGAGGGCGTCACAATCCAAGAGCACCCCTCAGCGGCCATGGCCAGCGGAGAGGCGCACTACGAACCAACCGCAAGCACCAAGGAGGCTTTCCCGTGGGGAGCACAAGGCTGCTACCTATTGGTAAAGCCCATCTCCCCACAGGAGCAGAAGAAGGCCAAGCAGGCCCATAGGACCACGGCCAAGGAAGCGGCCAAGGCTACCACCACCATCCCACACTCACAACGCCAGGAGGACATGGAGACCTTCACGGTGGAAGTGACTCAGGAATCCATCACCCAATCAGATTGGGAGGCCCATGCTGAGCGGGCCACTTAATCTGAGGATCCAATGGGAGATTCGATCTCACCCAATCGCTGCACCCAAGCTCCAGTCAAAACCAACTTGGGACCTATCCCAATTGAAATTTTTTTTTGCCCCACTTGACGGTGCACCAAACTTATCCGCACCACAAAAAATTTGTCCGACGTCGGGAAAACAAAAAGTGAAGGCCAAAGCCAACATGACTCTTTACACAAAAATTAAAAAAACCCCAATAGTGTTGCTGCTAACACCTGCGCTGCTGTGAAAGCCTGTGGGGACCTTGAAGAGGCTGGTGGGCCTGGGGGCCCACCCCTCACACCTAAGGTGCAATGGGGGAAACCTTCACTCTAGGGATGCTGAATATCGCCGGACTCAAGGCCTCCCCATCCCGGGCTAGGAAACTGAGTTTTTTACAACACAATTTACCTGTGGATATCCTGGCCATCCAGGAGTCCCACTGTCCACGAGGTTCTGAGGAAGCTTGGAAAACAATGCTCCTCCCATCCCTATCCTTTTAGTTGAAGCACTGTGGGGTGCTAATTCAGAAAAATAATTTTTCAAATTCACATCCTCAGAAACATTCCTAAATGGCTGAGTGCTCATCGTCACCTTCTCGTGGGCCAACGTTGCACACACAATCGTCAACATTTATGCCCCAAATGGTGCACACAAGCGTTGGGAATTTTTCTTGTCAGTCAAATCCCTCCCGCTACCCCCTGATTCTTTCCTAGTTGGTGACATGAACTGTTGGCTAACCTCACCAACGGACCAGTGGCTGCCCTCACCCCACGCCCCACAGGGTCACGTAGAGCTACGCGTTCTAAAAGCCACCCTTGGGTTAATGGATGCACTGCCGCGACATGCCCCACTGCTCAAAAACATGATGCATCCCCACATCCACAATGGCCAATTAAGGTCTATGACCCGCATCAACCTTATTCTAACGCCGGCGAAATTCCAACCCCACATCTCCCAATTCTAAACAACGAAAATGGAATTCTCCAACCACCAACTGGTCTCGATAACATACCACTTAACCATCACAGTTGCAAAGGCCCCACATTGGTGTAAAATCCGCCCCCCCGAGCTCACATCACCAGGATTTTCCATGTGGGTGGAAGAGGCAATTTTGGCAAAATCATTTGTTGCACCGTTTTGTGCGGACCCCATTTCCACATGGGCAACTTTCAAAGAGGACACCATCCGCCGCTATCGCCATCTCTCCTCCAGATGCTCACGAACCACATTGGCAGTTATCTCGCGCGCTCTGGCAGAATTGGCCCACTTGGAGTCCAGTAGTCCAGCCACAGGATACAGCCCTGCATGGGGATGGAAGTGGGCGGAGGCAGCCGCCCACCTCAACGCACTCAAAAGGCAACACAAACATCGGGTTTGTGTCAATACAGCGCCACACGCATCACTAAAGGTGACAAGTGCACCGCATACTTCTTTAAAAAATTTCGCACCACGCCAGAGTGTGGCCTGTACACAGGTGCAAAGATTGGATAATTCCATTGTGGACACACTGGCTGAAGTGGCAATTGAAATGTAAAAATATTACTCTGAGTTACACTGAGCTGAACCAATTCAGTTGGCCAAAATGGCGGAATTTCTTGACTGAGCTCATATCCGCACCATTTTCTGATACCCAGAAATAATGAATTTAATTACTCCGAACGAATTATGGACAGCCATTCGCGGTGCGCCAAACCAAAAATGCCCAGGCCCAGATGGCATTCCATATGAGTTCTACAAAAAATATTTCAAATATATATCCCCATTGCTGCTAGCCTCACTTAACCAAAGCCTGTTGGAAATGCGCTTCCTACCAGGAGGACATGAGGCCTTTACTGTCACACTCTTCAAGAAAGGGGATAAGCTTGACTTAGCCAACTGGCGCCCCATTTCTCTAACAAACGCAGACACCAAAATTTTAACAAAAATCATGGCTAACCGTTTAGGGACTGTAGCATCTGCCACCATCTCCCCAGAACAATTTGGTTTCATCCCCAGAAGGTCAATTTGGGATAACGTGCACTCTGTGGCTAATGTATGTCAGTCCACAGCCTCTGGGGCACTTGTATTCTTGGACCAACAAAAGGCCTATGATAGATTAAACTGGGATACCTTAGGGCCTGCCTCCATCAATTCCGCCTACCCCCCCCGCTTCATGAACTGGGTGATGCTGCTCACGGAATCTGCGACAATGGCAGTGCGTGGCCCAGGCTTCCTAACGGAAGTAGTCCGCCCTCAAAGGGGCCTGCGACAAGGGGACCCCCTCAGCCCACTCTTATACAACTTCAGCCTTGACCCACTACTGCGAAATGTGAATGCCCAACTCACTGGGGTCCATGTGCCAGGCCAAACCCCAGTCAAGATGATGGCATTTGCAGATGATTGCGTGGTGGGGGTGTCTAATAACAAAGATGCACGCGCGCTTGAAGCCCTCATCCAGGAATATTCCTGGGTAAGCAACGCGGCACTGAACGCCTCCAAAACCGAAATCATCCTCCTTGGTCAGTTTCAAAACTGCTGGGTCCCAGCAATTAGTTCCCAACCTGGACCATCTGCTCGCCCACGTCCACGCCTTACTAACTCAACACACACTGCTCCACTGGTGCTCCCCTTTGTGCCACGTCCTACCATAGGACTGATGCGCCATCTGGGCGTGTGGATGGAGGCAGGCGGATATGCGTCAGCAGTAATGGAATGCTGTATACTGGACAACGTGATGAAGCGAATCGCTCTCTCTCAGAGCCCACCCTACTACCCTCACTGGCAGGGTTGTTCTTGCCAACTCTATGCTCCTATCCAAAGTCTGGTTCAGAGCCCACGCCATCCCCTTCTCACCAAGCTTCTTCAAATCCATGTATGATTTGCTGCAAGGATGGCTTTGGTCAGGCCGCCCTCCACCAGTACGGCTAGAGGTCATGTTTGGCCCTCATCATCAAGGTGGCATGGGCCTGCTTGACTTCAAAGCCCATGCTGCCAAGATCCTGGGCACTTGGATCGCGGCCGTCACCACTCCTACACTCCCATCCCAACACTGGTCTCGCGCGGCCCACTCCAACTTCTCCTGAGCCTTGGGCCTCAACAATCCATCAAACCCCCACTCCCTGATGAAATACCTCGCATCACACATCGGCCACAGGCCTCACGGGACTAAAACCCACTACAAACGAATCCTACTCTCCATGCGAAGCGCTGAGTGGAGAATTCATATTAGTGGACATACAACCCAAAGAGGCCGCCCCTCTCCTCAGTTCACACAAGAGGTACAGGGGCTACCCATCCATGATGGCGTGATCCCCATTCGACCCCATGTCCTATCCAGGGTGGACTACCTGGACATGATGGACATCCCTTACTCCACTGAGACCCAAAAGACTATCTAGAAATACGCACACCATCCTCTGTTGCAGCCTCAAGTCCGCTCCCATGTGTGGCGCTGCCTGAGGCGGGTGTATCATACAGCTGAGCGCTCTAACGCTTTACACTTATCCTGTGTCGTGTGTGGACAGTATGGAACGCTGTTCCACCGCCTGGAGAAGTGCCCACCTCTAAAGTGATATGGCGCGAAGTTCAACGTCTTCTGGGCCAGGATCAAACGCATCCCTTCAGTCTGTCAAGAGATATGTTTGCTTCATCAATGGCTTCCCCCCTCCCACCCTCCCTCCGTGCTCTGGTGGTTGCAATCGCCATGTGGACTATCCACACGATTGTCTTGGATGTCTTCGCTGGCTCCATCCCCACCCTCGCAGAAGCTGTCCACAGATTCTGGTCTCATTTGGTGGACCACTTTCAAGCGTGGATGTTTGGATATCTCCCACCGCGTCGCCAACAGCTGGTCTCCTCCTGGTTCCCAGTCTGGTTCATCAAATCAGACCCCTTCCTCCACACGTGCTCAATAGTGGCTACGGCCCCTTCACACGTTCCCTCCCCCTCCCCATAAGTGGCGTTCCCGCTGGCAACAAGAGATAGCATCGCTTCTCTGGGGTGCCTCCCCTGGTACTAAGTTTATCTTTCCTGAGTCATATTCGGAAGTCTCCGTCCCATGGTCAGCCTTCCCCGCAATAAATTTAAATAAAGTACTTAAATAAGGAGCTATTGCCCAGATGATACCAATTTATTTAATATATAAACTAACGGCTACTTCAGTTAACCATTTCCGCTCACGTACTCTTCAAAGACCTCTATCCTTGTTCCCACGCTCAAATCTTATTAATTGGTATTCCTAGTCAGCTTCAAACCTTTCGCTTAGTTATTATCTACTTGCTACAATTTTAGGGGTTTTGGTTCTATCATCGAGGCTTTGGCAGAATTCCCTAAATTCACTGAATTATTACAACTTTGATTAATTTGCTTCCCATTGACATAATCTACCACTCAAATCTCGATGCTCACCTTGGCCCATATTATGATCCGCTGGATATAAGGCTAATTGTCCAGTCATATTAAATTCTTGGCATTATCCCCTTGACCAAGCAAAAAGCTCCTATTGCTTGTATGCCCAAAGGAACCTTGAATGAACTTGGTGATAATCTGACCACCTGCAGGTTCCTTAATGTGTAGGCATCAATACCAGTCTTCTCAATGATTCTAAACGGTCTGGTCTAGATGCTAGCATTCTTGTTCTTCTTTTGAAATCCATGTTGGTCATGGAACAAGACATGATTTCCTACAGAGAACTATGGGAGTCCGCTATGCTTCCTTTAGTCAACCGCTTGATAATCTTCTTAGATAAGCTGGTAGAATAAGCTTCCATCTGTAGTATGATCAGCGTGTTCACTAAGTTGGTCAGATAATGCTGCAGTTACTTTGCCAGTATCCCCCACACAGGAATAAAGCAAAGCAGGCAAAGCCGGATGTTTACCATAGAGCAATTGGAAAGGACTCTTGCCATTCAATGAGTGGTAGCTGATATTATAAACAAATAGGTTGGTAGATAAAAGGTTACTCCATTGTGAGAGGCGATCCTTTACAAGCTTGCGGAGAATGTTCACCAATTTCCACTAACCCGTTACACCATTGCTTTAGATTCAGTGTGGCAGAGTGTAGTCAAGAACCCGCGGATTGCCATTAGTTCATTAAGCTTGGGCAGGACAGTGACATAAAATTAGTTTTAATGTCCATGAAGATGAATTGCGGGCAGTTATGTCATATTATGACACACTCCATGATAAACTTGGCGGTGGTAACAGCCCCAAAATTATTGATCGCTCTTCTTCCATCCATCTTGGCAAATTATTGATTGCTACCAATATATATATTTTTAGTACTAGATGGTCCCAACCTGAGGGGGGATTCATCAATGTTTATTAAATTACGCCTGGGCTCCTAAGAGCCTGAGGCGAGGGAAAAGGAGAGAGGAGGCATCGAGAAAGGGAGGGGGTTTGCGCGCCAGAGCCGTGCTGCAGTGACAAATGAGCGGGGGAGGGTTGGCGATATAGTGCAGACCTTCAGGGCCATCTCAAAGTGTACCTGAAAGTGGGTGATCATGTGTGGAAGGGTCCACACCTGCTGGTCAAAGGAAGCATGAAGTAAGGAGTTATGGATGGTCCAGATGGCTGTGGCATAGGTGAGGACATAAAGGGGTTGGTGGCAACCATGAAACGTCTGATCGAACATGAGGTCTTACACAGGGTGTCCAGACCAGGGCTGAGCATGGAGGAGCGCACGGGCCTTTGGACAAAATGCGGCGACACCTGGACAGGTGAAAAAATGATGGAGGTGGGAGTCAATAGGTTCCGCACAGTGGGGGCAGCTTCAGTGCCGGAAGGTAGGGCCAGTCCAGTCCCCTGTCCTGTATGAACAGTGGAGCACCATCCATAAGGTGTTGGACACCTTTGCTGACAGGATGGGGTGATAGACGTCCTTCCACAATTCCTTAAGGTCGAATCTCATGGAGGGAGGGAGGAGCTCAAGGAGTCTTGGGCGGATGGGAGGACGATCTTGGGGGTTGAGGCGAGTTGTGACAACTTGTCAATTGTGCACAACTGCATGGCGATGGGGGCTGAGGCCAGGGCCGTCCCTTCTGTACGGGAAGGCATGGTGGATCCACGCGCCTACTCGTTTCAGGGCAAGGAGAGCCTGGTTCCAGTAGGGGGATGAGGATGGTTTCAGGCGATGGCCTGGGTGGTTTGTGAGCCACTCCCCTAATGAGGTCAGAGATGCTCTAGGAAGACCCAGAGATGCTGAAACTGACTGGCGGAGGGCGGGCGCCCATTGGGGCATGGGGATCGCGTCCCAGCAGAGAATCGGCCATAGGAACTTCAGGAAGATTGTGGTGGCATGGGATCGCATGTCCAGAAGCCCTAGGCCCCCTTCATTGTAGGGTCGGGTAATATTTGAGAGGGCCATTGGTGGATGGTTTGAGCCCCAGATCCAACAGCGGAGGAGTACATTGAGCCGCGTATAAAAGGCATCTGTGAATGGGCAGACGTGCGCTTTGAACCAGACTTTGGAGAGGAGGAACACATTGGCCATCAGAGCTCAACCCTGGGGGGTGATGTGCTGCCAGTTCCATCCGGCAATCCTGGAGTTAACTGCTGCGAGGAGCAAGTCCTCATTGTCTTTTAGCGCAACTTCTTGTTGGTTGATGAGAACGCACAGGTGACGGGAGGTACCGCGCACAGGTTTAATACCAAATGGTGGGGGGAAGGTGGGGGAGCCGACCTGTACAACTGTTGTCTTGGAGGTGTTGACCATGGCGTTGGACGCCTTGGTGTACCTCTCAATGGTCACAGCAGCGAGGGCAACATCCCCAGGTCAGCCAAATTCAATGGCGGTCTCATCTGCAAATGCCATGATGCGGGTGGGGGCTTTACCTGGGACCAGAAAAGCCTGTTACTTGTCCTGTAAGGAGGCCAAGAGGGGGTTGAGGGTGATGTTAAAAAGGATAGGGCTCAGGGGGTCCCCTTGCCGGAGACATTGTCCAAATGGTATTGCCACTGTAAAACCCATTGGCGCCAGGACTCTGGTGTGGAGCTGGTCATAGAGCGCTGATATCCAGCGCCTAGCTGCGGGGGGGAGATGTAAGCGGGCCAGGGAAACATCAATATACTTCCAGGCCACCCGATCATATGCTTTCTCCATATCCAGGAGAGCCACAAAGCCATTCGCCTTACGAGAGTTAACAGTCAAAGTCACGTGAAGGTCATTATAGTTGTCCCATAACGACCTCCCCGGAATAAAACCGTGCTGGGATGGGGAGAGGCGAGGTGACACCCATTTGGTGATGCGGTTGGCCAGAAGCTTCGTGAAGAGCTTGTGGTCTGTGTTGATCAACTCTATGGGGCGCCAGTTCGCCAGGTTCTCACGGTCTGACTTCTTGTGAATGAGGGTCGTGATTGAGCCTCTGGAGTCGGGGAGGACTTCGCCATTCACCAAGAGTGCAGCGAAGAGGTCGCGGAGGGTTCTGGCTATCACTGCAGGTTCCAGAAGGTACACCTCGAAGGGTATTCCATCTGGGCCTGGGGCTTTAAGCCGTGGGGATTTCAGAAGGGTTTCCATCACCTCCTGGATGGAAATAGGCGCCAGTAGAGCCTCATCAGCCCGTGGGTCAATGGGCGGCTCTGGAGCCCGCCACAGGAACTCATGGATGTCCGATGGGTCCACCTGGGTGGCATGGAAGAGGCTGGAGTAGAAGCGGTGTAGTTCCTGCGTGATTTCCTCCTTATACGAAGTGGTTGTAGTGCCAATCTTCAGTGCAATAATATCCTGCGCTGTTGACCGGGCTTTCCGTTTCTGAAAGAAGAAGCGGGCGGGGCGTTCCCATTAAGCATAATAACGAGATGTTGTAAAGTTTGCTGCCCGTTCTTCCTGCAGTGTGAGCTCCAAGCGGAGTGCTTTTTGCGCCGCTTCCCAGTCTTCCAACCATCTGGGAGAGGGCGAAGGCTGGCAGTTTCGCTCAGGATGTCTGATTCTGGCTTCCGCCCTTTTGACTCTGGCGCGAGCTTCTGTCATCTGAGCTTTGGCACAGTTGTAAGCAACGGGGTGATGCCCTCCTTGGTCACCGCCCATCTAGCCTTGTGGTCAAGCAGGTGGGGTGGGGGGGAGGTGAGAGTCCCCATATGGTCATAGACAGCTTCTCCTTAGTGAAGGGGTTGTTGAGAAGAGCTGGGGCAACCAAAGCCAGAACCTAAGCGACAGTATAAGCGTGGTGGTGAGGACAACGGTGAGTGACCTGTGATCACTCAGATGGTTGTCGCGAGAGATGGGAGAGGAGACGCGGCCAATTAGCAGGGGGCCAATCAGTGCCATATCTATGCGTGACGCTGACTGGAAAGCTCCTCCATCATACTGGATCCTAGTCATGCAACCTAGACCAGACTTGGAGGGTGGAAGCGCATCCATAAAGCCACTCAGGCGAAGGAAATCCTGGAAGCAACTTGATCCAGGGCGTTCCTTTGCTGCGGGGGGGTAAGAGTCACGGACGCGACATGGTTGTGTTGAAATCTCCCAAGAGGACTGTATTCCATGGGAGATTGAGTTGGACGAGCTCTTCTAAGAGCCGGTTTTGCTCCTGACCTGCATTAGGAAGGTAGATGCTTGCAGCGAAGGAAGAGAAGTCAGGAGTGGTGAGTTTGGTTAGTATGAGGCGGCTACCTAGATATTGTGAAAAAAATGGGTTTTACCCTGGGGATTCAAAACAATAAGGGCGTCATGGCTTGTCCAGAAGGAGTTTCCTCCAAACTGTTCATTCCATGCAGATTGTTCGTGGGGGAGGATATGGGGCTCCTGGACAGCAGCGATGTCAATTTGTGCTGACCTGAAATTGCGGAGGAGGCGGGCTCTCCGCTTAAAGTCCCGCAACCCATTCGCGTTGATGGATTGCAGGGCCAGGGTGCTGCTGTGGGGACTCATAGCTGTTCCCCCCATGTCCTGGGGGTTGCCAGCGCTTAAGCATGCTGCTGTGAGGCGGCTAGTTTTGAGTCCTTTAGCTTGACTATTAGCTGCAATCCGTGAGGAGCGTTGAGGGTTCTGAGGGGAAGGAGAGGGTGGGGGGCGGAGGACCCAGTAATCCAGCCTAGGATGCTGTCCCCACTCCGTTGCAGGGGAAGGACCTGAGGGTGCTCAACGGCGACCTCCGCGGTGTCCCCATTTGATGAGTCTGAGTCCATATTCACTTCCTCCAACACTGCAAAGGAGCCGCGCGAAATGGACTGTGGGGTTGGGGTAGGACTCTTTGAGGTGGCACTTCTACCGCGGCTGCAGGTTGCCAGTCTATGCTGGTGGACATAGCTCCATTGGGAGCTGAGGGTTGATGCGATAAATTTCTGGTGGAGGTTCGTGGGGGTGCCGCGGAGCCCTGAGTGGGGGTGGCTGACGAGGGGCGCCCTGTGGGAGATGCCTTGCGCTTGGTGAGAGAGAGAGTTGACTCTGGGAGATTGGAGGGGGTGCCCACTGGAAGGGGGGCATGAGCGCGAAGGTATCCCATACCAATAGTGGGGTTAGCTGTTTCAACTGCTAGGCGTAAGGCCTCAGGGGACAGGTCTTGAACGGGAACCCATTGTGTGGGTTGTGGAATTGCTGCTGCGGCCACGTGGGATCATTTTTTGCCTGGTTTAGGCCCCTGGGTGGTGGCTAAGAGGGTAGTTTTTGAGCTGTGCAGCCACTATACAGGTTTCCAAGGGCGTTACACCATGAACACCGGGGGCGCGCCTGATCAGGGTCGACAAAAAAGATCTCAGGGCATGCCCCAACTACCGCCACATGAGGAATAACCTCAATGTTGCAGGATATAGTGGGGGAGGGGATGAACGACGCCCTAGCAGTGCGAGCTCTTTTAGTGGGAGCATAGTAAGAGGGGACACTAAAGTCCACTGAAAGAACAGACTCAAACTCCATTAAACCACGATGAGTGCCAGTTTAAGAGACTCAGGATCAACAGTCGTTGATAGGTTGGAAAAAGCAACCCATGAAATTTTCTCCAAGTGAGAGCGTGTGTGGGAGATGCGAAGAGATCCACGTGGAATAATGACCTGGAGGGTGGCAGCATGGTCAGCAAGGGCAGCTTCAGTGAAGCCCACATCGATGTAATGGCCCTCCACTGATTCATGGATGGTGGTGTTAATTGGGAATGTCTCTGCGATCGCTGCAAAGTATGAGAAGTAATCCTCCATATATAATTCAACAGGGTTATGCCCATAATAAAGGCAAATTGTGTGGGAGAGGGTTGAGCGAGGTAGAGCTTTTTGTGCTTTAGTTTCGGCCCATTTCTTCTTAACATCAGCAATAGACGCCACTTCACGAGGATCAGCTTTGGGTAGCGTTGGTGCCAGAGGTTTTTGCCATGCCCCAGTGTCTCCTTTGGTACGTTTGTGTTTGCTTTGGGCTGCAATCGCGGGTTGAATGTGAGCTGGTGGTTTGGACAAGTTTGCGGAGTTCCCCTGTTGCTGGAATTTTTGATCAGTTGCTGGCGGCATATTGAATTGAGAGGCGGATTGTTGGGCCTCGCTAAATTGGGGAGGCCCATCCAGATTGGAATTAACTCCAACCAATTGGGAAAAGGACGATGTTTCATCACCATCCCAATCTATTTGGTAAATTCAGCCCGAGTATTGCTGTGATTTCGTGGGCAAAACTCACTGGCTGATTGGTGAATTGGTCGTTTTCAGCATATGGAGATAAAGCGCTGACTTGAGAAGTGCCAATTACGGGGTTTAAATGGGACGGGTGGGATTGGAAAAAAAGTGAAGTTCCGAAATCTGAACCATTTAAATCCCCATTGGGAAGAGTAGATTGTCCCAATTTGGTGCTTAGTGAACCAGAATGTGCGGATAATCCAACCTTACATCCGAGGGTTTGGGGGCCAGGTAGATGAGTATCGCCCCTCATGAGGGGAGCCAGAAACACGGCGTCAGCAATAATAGATGGAGCTGAATTAGCTGACACAATGGGGGAGGTGAATGCCTGGATGGGCTGAGTTGCATTCAACTGAGCAGACGCCATAAAACAGCATGGGTGATGGCCTCCTTGGTTGGAGGAGGCCCAGCGGGTTGGTGGGAGGCAGCGCACACAGAGCTGTTAGGCGTGCAGGTTGCAGAAGTGCGATCAGGTGAACTGGCGCTAGTTGAAGTAGCTCCAGGTTGGGGGTGATGCCTGCTTTCATGGCCGCTGCTTGAGAGCGGGTGATTCTGGTTGACCCTGAGGTGGGTAACCGGAGGGTTGCTTCATTTGAGGGGTGGTGCTGGCTCGTTTGGCCCAGCCCGCGGGTTCTTTTGCGGGTTTACCACCATATTTGCTAATAGTTTTCGTAAATCTCTTTAGTGTAGCTAAATTTCAAGGCTGAATTGATTTTAGAAAAGTGATGCTTAGAAGAAAGAGATGTGCTACCAATATATACTTAGATCATTTGCTCCAGTTGGCAGAGGGCCTACCACATCAAGGGAAACAGTATGCCATGCGAACTCAGGCTCAACCAGATGGTAGGTGGTCTTCTTTTGGAAAGGTTTCTCCAGTTGGCACTGGTGACAACACGTAACCATTTCAATCATGTCATAATGCATGCTCTCCCGATAAAATCATGGTCGCAAGTCTAATGTTTTCCACAACTTTCCATGACCTACCGCCTTATAAGCATCCACAATAATTGCTGGCCTAGCGGAATATCTCAAGAAACTCAGCATCAGTTCTTCAATTTTCTTAATTAGTTCCTCATTGTGCAAGAAGGTAACCCTTTTAAGCCCATCCAGCACATTGATCACCTTTGGCAGATCATCATGATATTTTCCCACAATCATCTTCTCATACATGATGTCAGCCAAATCCGCCATTATGACAATTGTTGGTAATCACTAAAAGCAGTTCGCATTCTGAAGTTTTGCTCCTAGCTAGTGTACTATCTCAAAGTCTTACGCTTGGAGCTTCAGAGCCCATTGCGCAAGCTGCCCTTCAGGTTTCCAAAGATTCCGCAGCCAAAGCAAAGAAGCATGATCCATTACCATTTTGAATTTCACCCCATGGAGGTAAGCCTGGAAATGTTTATATGCATATATTACTGCAAAAACTCCCATTTGGTCACATGTAATTTCCGTTCTGGGAACGTTAAGCTTCATCTACAATACGTTATGGGATGCTCCACACCGTCATAATCATTTTTGGGATAACACCGCCCCTACACAGGAATGATAGGCGTCTATTTGCACAATAAATTCCTTCTCATAATTAGGGTATTGCGAAATTGGCGCACTAGCCAATGCAGTTCATAATACATCAAGAGCGTTTTGACAGGTTGGTCCAGACAATTTTGTAGTAAATTCTTTAATAAACCAAAGAGCGGTGCCCCAATACATCTGAAGTTAGGAATGAACATCCAGTAGTACCCAACCATCCTCAAAGACACAAGATATCCCACTTACCACCTGGCTGAGTCATCTTGCATATAGCTTCAACCTTCTCTAG
>JAKSZP010000587.1:0-55239 GCA_022478985.1 Massospora cicadina
GGAATGGATATAGCTCCAGCATCTCCGAGCGGCAGCCCTTGATATTCATATATCTGCTAGAGAAGGACCCAAGTTCTACTCTTCAGATAATGGTAATAAACTGGAATCACCCTATCACTATAGGCAAGGTTGATATGTCCCATGTGCACCATATCCTTTGGAACTCCGCAGAGAGTAAAGTTAATCGGGATCCGCTGCCCCAAAATTTCAAAGGTTACTTTCACCATATCAATGACAGCCTCATAATGTCGCATGAAAGCAGTTCTAATTAACAGATCATAATTATTGTTTGGTAATATTATTTCTGGAGCTACAACAACAATGGACCCAAACTGTAACATAAGTGCACTGTACGCTTCCTCAGAGACTGTGTTTTCTGCTCCAGAAGTTTCATACACCTACGGTGGTCCACATCAGATTATAATGTCAGCTTCGCTGCTAACGTGGTGTTAAATATGTTGACTGGAGCGCCAGTATCTATGATAGCACAAACCTGGGTTTTTGCTATTACAATGTCACAGTAGGTAAATTCAGTGTAAGAGGAATATTGACTGTTTACAACAATAACATTTAAGTGATCTCGCTTCTCTAGAAATCTGGTAATTCCTTCACTGACTTTGTGGTACTCTTTAACATTAGCATTTATTGGAAGGGCAACGTTCTCCCCTATTAAGGAAGGGCTCTCAGCGGCAGAATCTAGCTTTTCTTAGAGCCTTGGTCAAACATCTGGCATACATATGGCTTTGGTTGCTCCCCAAGTCCTTCTTCTGCTGCGGACTGGTATTGTTCCTGTGTCAGTATATTTACTCTTCCAACCAGCTGCTGATATAAGAATATATCATCATACTGGGGTTTTTACTGCATTTACTTCAGTTGATTCAAGTTGGATGTTTATTTTTGAGATAGCGAAGGTAGAGAGTCCCATTTTTACCTCGCTCTGATTTTTCCTGGGTGAATTGATCCTGATGTACATAATGGACCCTTCAATTGGAGCAACCGCGTGTCAGGTGCCCAGGGTGACCACATTTGAAACAAATTACCCCATAGTGCCTGCGTCCTTGAATATTGTAAATTGGTACATGTGGAAAGTTGTACAGAAGGTGCTTAATGTAAATAGGACCAGGGCGATAAAATGACTGTTGATGGGCAGCATAATTAGGCCCATGGAAGTAATAGGACCAGGTACAATAAGCAGGTATGGGGCAGATGTTCAACTGCTGAGAGTAACTCGGCGGACTCTGAACTGGACAGGCAAATTTCTCCTAGTAAGATGGTCCAGCAACGGTAGCAGAAAGATTTCAATATTTATTGTGTGGAGGGACGTTGGCGGATATACGGCGCAAAAACTGAATAATTTTAAGCAAGGATATGTCTTCATCAAACATTGGTGTCATGTTGTTGTACACCTTGTGGTATGGCTTCATGGCGGAGGTCATAGCAATACACACGTCAGATTTGGATAAAATCCCTGCCCCAATCAATATATGGGCTTCCGCTGTGAAACAATCAGCAAATGGGGTGAGAGTTTCATTATGCTGAAATTTGATGGTCAAGAATTCAGCCTTCCATTGTGCCATATTTGAAGTACATAAATTGCAACACAGTATTATTCGCTTCTTGGTATGAACTGGAACTGTTTTGAATATAACAGGTGACCTAGTCAGCACTTCCAACATCCAAGGCGGATATTAACAGCTTTGCTTTCCGCCAGTCAGAGGTATCTTCTGTTGTAAACCCAAATCTCATAGAACCCATGAATATTCCCATCGTGATTGAACAGAGGCAACTTATCACTACAGACTTCCTGAAATAGCTTATCTTGCCTTCTGAGAACAGCATCTAAAGCAAGTTAGAGTTCCACAAATTTGACTGATGTATTATGTCATGAATATCCCTGGTCCATGCATGCCTGATGCGTCATGGCCAGCAACTGGAGATTTAACTTTTGATTAATGGGCCCCCTGTAGTGAACACCACTGTCATAAATTCAGCGGTATTCCAGAGATACTCTGAAGGGGCTTTGTGCAGGGTTCAGCCCACTGAGCAATAGGACTAATGATATGACAATCATCATCCTTGAAACAACATAATAAGCTTTTAAATAAAATATGACGCACTTGCTCCATATCATTTCTTTATTTAATATATTAAAGTACAGTAGATCCTTGCTGTTTTCTTCTAAATTATTGACAACCTCCTCTCATCAATTGTCTCATCTCGCCTGTATCTCAGCAACTTCAGATTATACCTTCCTTGGCTTAGTAATTTAATTTGATATATCTCATTGGTTCTGGTGATTCTTCATTCAAACTTTCATAATTACCTAATTTAAGGTAATTTCCCAAATAATCAACATTAATCATTATCACCTAATTGTCTTATATGGATGCAAACCAATATCTATCTATACCAACCCAAATATCACCTCATCTTGAGGCACTTGAGTAATCATAAATAATATCAAACCTGGCGGGTTCTATCCGTTCTGCCATAATGACTTAGGGCTTATCATCCAGTCATATCAGAATCACAGCAACGCCTTTTTTCCAAGTCATGGCTCTCATTGCAACACGCGGTACCTGGATCACTCAGTCAATCTTATTAATTAATTTAAAACGCCTGTATTCCCAGGTCAGGCTTCTCATATTTTGATCAGAGTGGATCTTCTAGTTCTCTTTTCTTGTGACTCTTAATGGCAAACCCCTTTTCAACATACGCTGGTCCTGCCATCCATTTATGCTTACTTGATATTCTTTACTTCCATCATATTTCATCTCCCCTCTTCTCCTGTGACATTGGGAATAGGAACATCACGATATTTACACAATTGTGGAAAAACAGAGTTTATTTTTATATTTTTTCTATTTTTGCAAGTGACTTTCCCTATCAATAATTAGATTTTATTGATCCCATAAATTTTATTTTTTCTATTATTTTTATGTTATTTTTTATCTTATCTATTAGGTCCAACTATTTAATTATTTGCTATGGACAATTTACTGCATGACCATCAGCAAATTAATCAGCATATAGTCATCTGTTGCCAACTTGGTGATAAATTTAAATGGTTAAACTATTGTGCATTTGTTCCTGACTTGTCAACAATTTTGACAGGTCCTACTCTTAATTTATCCATTGGAGGCTGTCAATTGATTCTTCCAATATCATATTAGGTGACTTTATTGTCAAATGTCAATTTTTTCAAGAATATTTTATTTTATTTCAATAATTGAGTAGTGACACTATTTGCCATGCCTAATGATTGAATCAATACCGCATACAGATCTGGAAATGATTCCTTAATTGTGCTGATTGGTATGTAAGCATTAGCATCATCCAACAGTGACTTGTATGAATAATCTTCATTATCATCGTTTTGTATCTTTTTTGTTAGCTGACAAGGATAAGGTCAAGCAACTTACTTTACCATTTCTGGATAAATCATCTTCATTTTAGCTTTTGTTTTTTGACAGCATTTATATTTAATGTTAAGACTAAATCTAGTGAATCCTCTTTGGGCTCTTCCACAAACTAGTCTGAAATATCTTATCTATCTGATAAGATATCTGGCTGAACGGGTTTATTGCAGAACTAGATTGTTCCACATCTAAACTGTAAAATCTTTTCCAACTCCTTGTCAGATTCCTCAACCTTCAGCAAAACAAGATTCACATTCTCCTTAGAGTTCTTCCCCAACATCGGCCAGCATAGTGCCCATTGCACTACATCTAATAAAGAGAATAAAATATTTATTTATCCATAATAACATATCAGGGCTCTTCCACATTGTAACTTGGTTATGAAAATAGGTGGATTTTTCCTCTTGCTACTTGATTATATCAACCCATTATTTTTCATCAAATTCCACTGTAATCTGGTCCACATTGATCATGTAATCTTTGTAAATTTAATTAGGTTCATCAAACATCAAGCCAGACATTTTCATATACTTCACCATTTTCTAAGTGAAAGTTTGAGTTTCAAGCGCTGAAATCATTGCTTGGTGCAGGTCTCTGTAGCGTTGGAGTGCCTTTTTCATGGCAATTCAAAATCTGATAACAACTTTGCGCCCATCAGTATTTACGCTTTTTGGTAAAAATAGTTTGTGAAAGTGGCTAACGTTTTGTTCTTCTTGAACTGGAAACCAATGAACTCCTGTTTGCAGCTAGCCCAACTCAGGACTGCTGAACTCATTCATAATTGCTTCTTTTTCATCTTGGTAAATCCAATTATCCCCGTTGAGATTGGGCAATACCAGATTTTGACAATCTGTATCTAAACACTTTAAAACTGTTCCCTCTTTCTGGCAGTCACCATGTCAAAACATTGTCATTTAAATAGGCAGAAAGATGCTGGAGCATTATCCCAGTGAGAAAGAGGTAATTGATGTATCCTAAAATTTTCCTGTTAATACCGTAAGGTAGGTACTTGAATGGTAACATTTCCATTAATTAGGTTTTCTTGTGGTCATATCCAATTTTGCAGCAAAAGTTCTTCGTATCTTTCTCTGGGGCTGTACTTTCCCAACAAAAATTTATTCATCTATCTTGTTGTTGGCTCCATCTGCCTCCATCTGGTCACAATTTAACTTATGATTCTTGAGGTCATTTAGCTGCTTTATAATTTGGGTTACATCGTCCTTAATCTGGCGGAATCATTCCATATCTTTTTCCCAAGTAACCTTCTAAAACATCAATTCTTTAATTGCTTCAGTCTCCTTCTGCTTCAAAAAGGTAACTTTTCCATAAAGAACATTGTTGACCTTTGCAACCTGTTCCAAAATCTTACTCATCTTTAGTCACTCATTCATCCAAGATAAATAGATCAGATTATGACGTTAAATTCAGCATATTATTTTTTTAACATTTCTAATTCCATCCACAACTTCCAGAGTTTGTCCTTTCTAAAATATTGCTATTAACTTCAAAGTAATATTCGCCCTGAAAACTCAATTATACCAGCTTAAGACTAAATTTAAACTTTTTGGGATTTACTGCACAGGTTTAAGTTGTGAATTAGATTATTGTTGATTGTAGGTCTTCCATTTTTAACCTAAATGGTGCTTTGCCCAAGAAGTTCAACAGTCAATTCTTGAAGCTTAGAAAATCGCATGATAAGTTTTTTTTTCTAAAGGGTGCCAATCACCGCTTATGTATTAACAGCTAGAGTATCTGTCCTAAAAAATTATGACAATTTGGACTTATTGAATTCAAGTACCAAAAATGAGGTATAAAATTGATGACTTAACTTTATTATGCTATATATTAAGGGGTTTTTTAAATACTTCAATTAACATTATAAACACAGTTGGAATTTTTGCCCATATTTCCAGCTGGCTAGATTATCAGGGATCGCTAAGGGATGATTTCCTAGCGAGAGGTAGATTGGAAATTGGTTAAACCTGATTTTGGGTAGCTATGTTCAGGGTATTTTAGGTTATTTATCTGGTCAGATTCATCAGGGATCGATCTGGATGAATGCTTAAAATCTCATCAGGTAGAGTTGCTGATGAAATAGGGGCACCTGATAGTTGATAATTATCAGGTGTACCAATTGAATTGGTCAGGTTTCATCACCAACCAATTGGAAATTTAAGGAGTAAGTTACGAGGCAAGTGATGCCATCTGCAACTAGAAAATTGATCAGTTGTTTCGTGACCTGCTAAATGGGTAACAAGTCTCATTACCTAAGTAGGCCGCTTGCCAAATATGGTTGGTACGCTTGGATTGAGAGAAAAACGTTAGGGACACGTTTTCTGACTCTACTCATTATAAGGCTTGAGGATATCCAATGATGGAATCCTAGCCAGGATTGGGAAGATCATTGCTGCTGAGATGAGGATAGGTGATTTAATGGCAATGACGGCCATTTCATCAAGGAGCTGTCAAATAAGGGTTGGGCGCCAAATCCCCCACTATAAATTCCCTAGAATTCACTAATAAAAGATATATGAATTTACCATATAGAATTTACCAGGTAATAATTTGCCAGATTATCAATTTTACTTATGTCTTAGCTTAGTAAACATTATCAGAATCCATTTGTTCTATTCTTTCTCAGAATATTATTGCTGTGTGCGATAATAGGGAGACTCTTTAAGATAAAGAGTAAGGATCTGAGCGGGGATCCAGCGAAGAAGAGGAATCAAATTTGGGATTTCTGCTGACTATGTGTCACAGAGAGAAACCGTAAACAGGGAGCTAAGAGCAGATTGAGTTTGGCGGTATGAGGGAATAAATCCCTATTTTAAGACATTATAAGTATTTTTGAGAGAAAATACTGGCTAAGCGTTGGACTAAAATTTAGCTTTCCATTCAACTATGGATAATAGTCACCATACTATTATCAAACGATTATATTAGCTATTATACAACGCAGAAAATTGCAAAAAAAACCTGAACATGCGCAAGGTATATATATATATGGGTTATTGGCTGAAAATAATCAATATCCTATAAATTTTTACAATGTGGTGCTCACTACAGGGGTGTAGTTGAGTAGAAGATATTAGAATGTGATGTCATATATAGATGAGGTAAGAAAACTATGGAGGGAGTTGGCATCTGTTAATCAGAACGCCCTGAAATCAGTGGATTATCAAGAATTCTCAGCCTTGGAAGAAAGAGTCTCCAAGATGGAGGAAGGTATCAATAATGTCAAAAAGTTTCAGAAATGAGTTACTTGGAAAAGTAACGTCATCAAAGAAGAGAGAATGGGACTTGATTTGAAAAGTCTTATTTCTGAAAAGGAGCATGAAGCGTATTGCATTTTCTTAAGAACTTAAAGCGCTGATATCAAGTGGCTGATTAATCAGGTCAAGGAGTTGAAAACTCACAAATGCGATTGTGAGCCATATGTGGCAACTGATGCCAAAGAAAGAACTACCCTTACAATAATTGAGAAGATGACTACCCCAAGAAACATGCCACCTGCTTTTACCACTATTTTGGAGATGACACCCAGAAATCACTCCCCAAGTAGATGAGTAGCTGAACCTAGAGAGGTGGCTAGAGAAACCTTGGAGGAATTCAAGGCGACACAAAATTATTGACTTTCAATCAGGATAATGCCCCAGCATTTTTCTGATTGTTCGTTATAACCATGTATGGATATAGCAATTGTCAAAAGGCATTAATGGTGATGAATTGCCTAGACACAAATTTTCATAAACCTAGTGTTGCCCCACTTAGAAGGGGACAGCTGGTCATATGCAGAGGCCACAGAAGCCATTAAGTAGGAATTCAGAAGCCTGGCACGCATGTCAAAGTGCAAACAAGAGTTTATGGGCATCTAATTCTATAAAGATGATCTTTAGCAATCTTTACTGATCATTTCTACCAGAAATCGCAAATCCTAGTTGGAGTGAAGGTACTGGATGATTTTGATGCCAGAATTGCATTACAAGTGGCCCTTTGGCCCTACAGTAATTTGCAACAAATGATGTCTTCTGTGTTTGCGATGGAAATTACTACCTCTCAGATGTTAGTAATTTTAAAAATCTTGGGAGCAACCTTCGATGCCCTAAACAGAAGTTTCAATTCAAACCCAATATTAGAATTCAAATCCCACGAAAGTGAATGGGAGTGCTAATTAAATGAACAACCAAACCATGCTGGGCAATAAGCCCAAAGACTTCAGAAAGATTAATAAGAAGGAGAAAGTCTGTTACCAGTGCGGAGGAAATTGAAATTTCGCTGTAGTAAGCAAGAAGCCCAAGTATCAAATCAACGTGGTTCAAGAAAAAGAGTCTACAACCGCAAAGGAGTCAGGAAAAGGGCCCATGACATAGATGGAGAACAGTCTAGAGTTGCAGAGAAGCATGTTCCTCCCAATATTATGCATGAGAAAATTGACATCAGTGATCTGTTTGTGGATGAAGACGTACAGGATCAACTGTATTAAGTGGTCAATTTGGACGAGAAGGTGGTAACAAGTTCCAAGGCAAAGGGGATTGACCCCAAGATAACCAAGGAAGTTTCCCGGATGTATGACCAACAACTAGTGGACAAGATTTGATCTGCAGATAATCCTAAAGAATTGACTGAATTCCAATTAAATGAGGCTAATATGTCTATCCCCCTTGGCGCAATAAAGGATCAATTCCTTATTTATTGATGCAAACCATTCACACCCTTGATTTTGCTAATAACATCGCTATACACTCAGTAAACACTATTTTACAATACTCTGATTGTACATATATAGATATACTAGTGAATCGAGTATGGGTGAGGGCGGTTGTTGACAGCAGAGCAGCATTAATATTGTATTGAGCAATCTGATGAAGAGGATGAAGATCTCGCCTGACTTAGAACACAAGAAGGAGTATGGGACAGCTGGGCGGGGTATCACCATCTCATGTGGAGTATATAGCGCTTTGTCACTTTGATTTAGATCATTAGTGGTATCTGCACCAGCAATAGTTTTTGCCAACCAAGATAATGACATTATGAATGGTACGGGATTTCTACAGAAGTAAGGAGTTAAATAACTTTAAGGATAATATGTTGACCATAAAGGGTCAGACGTTACCATTGGTCTATCAGAAGGATGGGGAAGCTCCACTGAGTAGGAGAAACAACTTCATCAACTTGATACACAATGATGGCATTGTCCTGATTTGATACCAACTAGTTGGCTGTAAGCAACTAGAAATGCTGACAGAAATCCTAGAAATTTGGGGAAATTTTACTGAGGATTAAGAATGATAATACTATACCGCTGGGATCACAAATAATAGTCAACATGGCGTTGACATTAGAAAAAGTGGAGCTGCTGTATGGGGAGGTCAGAAGCCCCTGGAAGAAGTCCAGAGTAGAGCCTTGAGTGGCTCCTGGAATAATAATGCTGGTCCATGGATAAATTCAAGTTCTCCTGGTGAATTTAAGTGAAACCCCGATGAAGAATGAGAAGAATCAGATCGGCAAGTTTGTTCATCTAATCCCATTGGCTGAACTGAGGAAATTCAACAATTTTGGGACTCTTGATGAGATATGATTACCGGCTGGGGTAACTGAGAATATCAACCTATTGGTTAATCAAAAACAACTCACTGATCTGATAGAATGAAAGAAAGAGGAGGTGCTTAAATTTAAAAAAGTACTGGGAAGTATTCGCCCAGGACAACCACAATTTGGGATGTGTGAGAGATGTGATCCACAAGGCCAATACTAGGGAAAATTTGCCAATTGGGATAAGACTGATTCGACGGTCAAAAATGGCCAAAGCTGTAAAAGAAGAAGAGGTCAGCAAACTAGTGAAGCATGGGCTTCTAGTTCTGTCGTTGAGTCCCTAAGTGAGTCTAATTCTTATTGTGAAAAAAAGGATGGCTCTAATTGGGTGGTGATCAATTACTGGAAGCTGAATAAGATTATGAAGAAGGATTTGTATCCCCTACCAAGAAATCAATGATGTGATAGATTGATTGGGAAAAGCGAAGTATTTCTCTACAATGGATCTGATATTGGGATATTGGCAAATCAATTTGCCAAGAAAAGACTAAGAGAATTGCGCTATTATTACTGCGCAGAGGCTATATCAACTGATGAGGATGCCTCAGGGTCTATGCAATGCGCCTGTAACGTTCCAGAGAGCCATGGACGCTATACTAAATGACTTGAAGTTGTCATGCATTCTGGTGTACTTAAATGAAATCAATGTATTCATTAGGATGTTTACTGACCATTTACACCACTTAGAGGAAGTGTTCAATAGACTGTCCATAAACAACCTAAAGATTAAGCCAATGAAGTATCACTTCTTCAAGAAAGAGTTGGTATATCTTGGATTTGTGATCAATTCTAGTGGACAGCAGCTGCAAGCCCAGAAGAGCAAAGCCATAGAACAATTGGCTGTGCCAAAGAGTGTCCAAGATATCCAAGTGTTCCTTGGAATGGTCAGATACTATAGAATATTTATTCTGGATTTTGCCAGAATTGCTGACCTTATTCCATGTTGTGAAGGATTTGAAGAAGAAAATTTATGGAATGAAGAAGCACAGAAATCCTTTGTTGAGTTATGTCAGTACCTGATAAATTCTCCAATCTTGAAATATCCGAATTTCAATTGAGAATTAATTATACAAACTGATGCTTTGTTGACGGTGATGGTGCCATATTAAGCCAAGTAGATGAACTTGGGGACGAACATCCAGTGGCATATGTGAGCTGGACACTCTCAGCCGCTGAGAGGAACTAAACTGTAACTCAGCATGAATGCCTTGTGTTCATTTACGATTTTAAACAGTTTTATATGTACATCCATGAAGTGAACTTCAAAGTGGTGACTGACCACTCCCCGTTGCATTGGCTTTACAATTTGCGAGAACTAGAAGGATAACTGGCCCAATGGGCATTAAAGTTATAGGCTTATGATTATGAGATTGACCACCAGGTGGGGGCTTCTCATCAGAATCTGGATGGCTTATTGCAGTTGCCAGAGGTCCAGATGGTATACCAACAGGCGGATAAGTTATTCCAAAGAATGGTCGATGAAAAAATCAGGAATAAGCCCCAAGAAATCTAAGGTGCGCTTCAAAAATCAATGCAAAAACCAAGACCATGGATGGAAAAGTTTTTAGGACAATTAATGGGAAGCATTATTCTTCCCAAAGCTGTCAGAAAGATAATCTATCGTTAAAGCTGCTTGTAAGGTTGTTGGGCATGGAGGCCTGAGAAAAATAACTGCCCATATTCACCCAGTACTACTGGGAGTCAATCAACTATAATGTCGCAGACTATCTGGCTTTCTGTGTGGAGTGCCAGTTGCATAATCCACATAAAAATATAACTGGATACTGACTGTTCTGCCCTAAATTTGTTTGACATAAGGTGACTATTGACGTGATGGTACTGCTGATGATGAGCACAGGGGGAGTTAAGTACATAATAGCTGTGATCAATCATCTGATGAGATGGGTTGAGATGAAGGCCCTGGCAAAAGTAGACGCTACCAGTACCATGAAGTTAATCCTGGATCAAGTAGTATACCGACATGAATGTCCACAGGTCCTGCTGAGAGACAATGGGACAAACTTCACATCTCATGTGATCCCACGGTTAAATGAGATAATGGGGATCTGAGGAGTTACGTCTGTATCCTACTGGTTGGAGATGATCGGACTGGTGGAACAAGTTAATGGTATGCTGGCCATGACTCTGAGGAAGCTGGTCTCAGGAAGAACTTCTGCATGGGAGTGTACCTGAGTTTGGTGACGTTTGCTTACAATATCATTCATCATACGGCGATGGGGAAAACTCCATTTGAATTGCTATATGGGAGAAAGCCACATTGCTGCCAATTTTATATTTGGTGGTAAAACCAACATTGGGAATGATTGCCAAGCAGTACCTGAACTGATTGATGAATATTCTGAAAGAAATACAATCACAAGCATTCATTACAGCTTTGAAGAAAAGAATATGAGTGAAAATGATGGATGATAAGAACTGACTGGCCTCATCAGAATATTAAATAAGCGAAAGAGTTGTCTATTGCAATATGCATGGTTTCAGACAAAGAAACAAACTGGATGCATTGTGGTCAGGTCCGTTTGAGATTATCACCAAGATGGCGATGGACGCTACTCCATCAAGGACCTCTTAGATGGGTAGGTAGTAAATTGATTCTATGCTAAGTATTTGAAGTGATGGATTGATAAAAAAATAACATAAAAAGAGTTCCCAAAGGACTTCTGAACCATTAAGTTGCTTATGTCCAATGATTAGATAAGTCCAAAAAAAGTACCTCTGAACCAATATAGATGGTTAGGTCTTAAAAAAGTAAGACCTCTGAACTATAGAAAACTGGTAGGTTTAAGAATACCTAGGATCCAGTTTGGGGAACAAATTAAAAAGATGGACCACTGAACTGAAACAAGGTCAAGGCCCATGAAAAAAAAAAGAAAAAATAAAATGTTGATAAAAAATTGGGAAAAATATTATTAAAACTTCATAATAACAACAACTCTCTCTCTGCTTGGCGTAACTTTCCAAGCAGATTAATTTCAGTAAATTAAAAGCAAACACTCAATCACACACCAAAGTCTTGCTCCAATGTCATTGTATCCCCACCCAACTGTCCCAGCGTGGGGCAGCAACGAAATCCCCCCTCTGTTTTCTGTCTGACATTAAAACGCGCTCAGACTGATCGTCCAGTCATTCTAAACCCTTGGGACAATTTTCTCTCCCAAGGATCTCAATGCCCATCTCGCCTAAACCCAAGTGGTGCCCCACTGCCCCCTGGTACTCCCCCAGAGCAACATGCGTTTCAGCCTTAGGGTCAAATATGGGAAATTCTTCCCCTATGATGACCAAGCCATTATCAAAATGGCTCAGGCAATGATGACTTCAGACTGTTTTATTGACTTCCGCCCCTATAAGGGGTACTTTTATCTTGGATTCCCTGTGAAGCTGATGCAGCCACTGCGGAAATGGTGCCATTAATTTTTAACAATATTCCTCTCCCAACAACTTGGACCCAGCTCCCAATGGACACCACCTTGGTGGTCAGTTCTCTGGTTTTCCCACCCACCTCCCTCTGAAGTGCTCCACCAGGAGCTGATGGAAGGTTTGGCAGCCTACGGCGCCAACCCCATCTTACAATTTGTGGTCTAAAATGGGGCCGCACACTTCGCTGGGCCTCAGGTATGTGCCACAATCAGCCCTGAATTTATGAAAATTTCTCTGGCAATTCTCCCTCGTGCCACCATCCCATCTGCCCCCAACCATCCGTTCTGGGCCCGCGTTGAGGGCGGACAGACGATTTGCCCATCCTGTTTCAAGTTAGACCACTCAAAACATAAATTCCCATACTCAGAAACAACCGCCAATGCCAAAAGTTTGCCTGATGCCCACCAATCTGCTGCCCACCCCGCGCCAACTCTGACATGGGGTACAATCCTACCTTCCCCTCCTCCAATGCCTGATGCTGCAGCTGCACCTAAAGCCACCAATCAGCACCCACCTTGCCCCAATGCCACAAATAATTCATCCAACCAAACATCATATTGGATCCCAGTTCAATTCCATGCATTCACAAATGAATCAAACAAACCTCAACTGTATGCTGATTTCCCAAACCAATTCAACTAAAATCCATGAAGATTATTGGATGAAATTGATGAATCAGGTAACATCATTGAAGAACTGATGCTGTAACTCGAGTGGTTTTGTAACGCAGAATGGGATGCAAAATTCCCACCTCAGAAATATGTCCCACAACCTAATGCCAAACCGTTCTACAGTGACCACCAGCTTGCAGTAGAAGCAGATGCCACACTAGATTTTCGTCCAATTTGCAAAGCTGCCACCAAATCTGTGTCCACGCTCGCAGGAGGAATTCCACCTCCTGTTATCCCCATATATCTTACTGCACAAAGTAAGATCAACATGAAAACTTTACACAAAAACGTCACTGAAGCCATCCAGAACGTGGTAACAGTAGCATGGAATCTGAAAGCAAAAATAACCTGAACCAACATTGCCACGTTCATAAAATTTGCAATGCCCGCCTCAAAGCTGAAGATGCTTTGGGCAAATACATCATTAGTATAAAGATGGCTGGCAACTAAACAGAAGTTCCTTTCATCAAGGATATCAAACCCCATGCCACCGATGCCCCCACATCCTTACTATCTGCCTTAACACACACCCTACTCTGGAATGAGATGGATGCAGCTGAAGACGAGCCCCCTGATCCCCCTCCTCGTCCACCATGGAGGGATAGAAGTATCCGCTGCCCACCTGGTTGGATATTTTGTTAGGTACAATTCAATCGATCCATCAATTTTGGGCGTTTCATTTGAATTGCTATTTTTTATTATGATTTTTAATTTTAGTTTGGTAATGTCTATCCCCTGGTCAGCTTACCTTGGTTAAATAAAACTTTATAGAAACTGATATATTTTTATACATTAAAAATTTTAATAATTATCACCAATTTGGGGATAATTCCACCTATGTCGCCTCTTGGGGGAGGGAAGTGTGATCACAATAGGAGTGAATAACCTATCAAATTCATGTGAGATCAGATGCTAGCGAGGGCTAGACATACAGGAAACCAAGTTCATTGAGCGGACACAGATCCCTTTAAGAAAGTGCTTAGGGGAAGGGAAATTAAGATGTCAGAAGAAGTCAAACATAATACCCCAGAGCAGGGAGGGAAGCAACAGTACAAGAAGAGGCAGATGTCAAATAACCCCAAGTAATCCTGATATGGTACCAGAGCTGGAAGATTTGTCTTGAGCACTTGCTGATGGGCTTTGTCAAGAAAACCAGACATATGGGCCAGCAACAAAAAGGGGATACTAGATGGGGGTTGCTAAGTAATGCCCCCTATTAAAGCAATCAGTGGAAGATACCAATGGGACGTGCCAGAAATAGGATAGTCATGCAATTTGCGAATGGCATCCTATAAATGACGACTACAAGCCTCTCAGAAGCTGAAGCAGAATGAGAGATGGAAATTGGGAGAGACTGGAAGCTTCATGGTCCAAATTTGAAAAACTTGGCCAGCAAAGCAAAGAGCATAAGCTGTGATATCCCAATCTAGGATGTTCTCAAGATCAGAAGTATCAGAGCTATGGATAAAGCCTTGGCGACTTGGGCCCTTAATTCTGCATAGGGGAGTTTGAAATGTACGCTGTTGCCAATGGTGATTTTGGTGGCCAAGTCAGCTGGCTTGTAATATTGATTGAGTCAGAAGAGGAACTCCAGAAACAAGTCTAATCTGGTGAGGAATGTACAATCAAGAGCAAAGAGTTTTATATTATGAGGATCAACAATGATGTTAGGTGCATCTGTGAAAGGAGCCAAATCCAGGAGAGTTTTCAAAATCTAACTTTGGAATTGATTACAGAGGAAGGATTGGCCGTGAGTTGTTTGAGACAATTGCTAACCTGATTTCAGAAGGGTTGGTTACCATTTCCAGTAATTTCATGGAAGGACCAGCCACTGATACTTGACTAGGAGTATGAGTCCTGGGAGGATTATAGAAGAGGTTCCATTGTGCAGAGTGACACATCTGCTGGAAGAGCTGAAGATCTTGATCAGACAAACTGTTGAGCAGCTGTTGGTACTGTGAATCAGAATTTGATATATGAGCTAGATGAGAGGGGGATGTCGGATTATATGATAATTGACATTATGCATTCTGAAATCAATTAAGCTCCAATTTTGGAGAGAAAAATTTAAAATAAATGGGACAAGCTCTCCAGAGAAGAATTTAGAATGTTATGAGTCAAGTGGTTATTAAGAGAAAATAACAAGGGCAAACATAAATTAGCATTCTTAATTAGGCAATAAATGAACTTTGACAGCAAGAGTCTCCTGTTGAGGATGAAAAGAAAATCAGTAAATTAAGGATTCTGGACCAAGGACCCTGAATATTACAGTGGGTCATATGCCCTGACGGGGGAAACCTGGATCCCAGGGTTAGTATCATCACAAGAAATTAATCAGCCTGGCATGACAGAAGATCAAGAGGACAGCAAGCTGAGTAGGCAGTAGCGAGGAAGATGAGGAAGAGATCCATATGCCGAAGGTCATCCTGAGCAGTGTTAAGTACTGATGATCATACTCTACTTGAGCAAATGAAATATTCAACTGAGTGTCTGAAGTGGTGTTCTCCTGCCCTGGTCCTTTTCTCGCTGGAAATCTAGACAAGAGGGTGGATGTGATATTATTCTTCTCAATATTACCAGCTAACTAGATTACCAGGAATTGCTAGGGGATAATTTCCTAGCAAGAGGTGAATTGGAAATAAGTTGACCCTGATTTCAGAGTAACTATGTTTGGGGGATTTTATGTTATTCGCCTAGTCGGATTTATTGTTTATCAATCCATCAAATGCTTAATATCTCATCAGGTAGAGTTGCTGATGAAATAGGGGCACCTGATAGTTGATAATTATCAGGTGTACCAATTGGGATTGGTCAGGTTTCATCACCAACCAATTGGAAATTTAAGGAGTAAGTTACGAGGCAAGTGATGCCATCTGCAACTAGAAAATTGATCAGTTGGTTCGTGACCTGCTGAATGGGTAACAAGTCTCATTACCTAAGTAGGCCGCTTGCCAAATATGGTTGGTACGCTTGGATTGAGAGAAAAACGTTAGGGACACGTTTTCTGACTCTACTCATTATAAGTCTTGAAGATATCCAATGATGGAATCCTAGACAGGATTGGGAAGATCACTGCTGCTGAGATGAGGATGGGTGATTTAATGGCAATGGCGGCCATCTCATCAAGGAGCTGTCAAATAAGGGTTGGGCACCAAATCCCCCACTATAAATTCCCTAGAATTCACTAATAAAAGATATATTAATTTACCATATAGAATTTACCAGGTAATAATTTGCCAGATTATCAATTTTACTTATGTCTTAGCTTAGTAAACATTATCAGAATCCATTTGTTCTATTCTTTCTTAAGAATATTATTACTGTGTGCAATAATTGGAAGACTCTTTAAGATAAAGAGTAAGGATTTGAGCGGGGATCCAGAGAAGAAGCGGAATCAAGTTTGAGATTGCTGCTGACTGTGTGCCACAGAGAGAAACTGTAATCAGGGATCTAAGAGTAGATCAAGTTAGGCGGTTAGAGGGAACAAATCCCATTTCAAGACATCATAAGTATTTTTTTATTTAACCGAGGCAAGCTGACCATGGGACAGGCATTACTGAAAGAAAGAAAGAAATGACATGAAACCTGAACAGGGTCAACTCCATCGAAGAAAGTTTTGCCACCTCCAGATCAGGACTCAAATTTTTCTGGTTACGTCATGGGTAAGGTTTTCGTGTTATTAGACTTACTAACCGCCAATAGCTTCCTTTGGCTGGCACCCCAATCGATGTGCGAAGGGCGGGAATCAAACCCACAACCTTCAGGTTGGTAGCCATACACCCTACTGACTCGCCTTCCACCCCCTACAGCATAAGTATTTTGAGAGGAAATACTGGCTGAGCGTCAGACCAAAATCTAGCTTTTCATTCAACTATGGATTATAGCCGCCATACTATCATCAAACGATTTAAATTTAAAATTTATTGTGAGGAAGGCCAACCATGGGATGCACACTTCTGAATTTGACCCAAAAGAGACAAAACTTAGTAACAGGGAAGGCACCCCAGAGAAGCGATGCTATCTCTTGTTACCAGCGGGAACGCCACTTATGGGGAGGGGGAGGGAACGTGTGAAGGGGGCGTAGCCACAATTGAACACGTGTGGAGGAAAGGGTCTGATTTAATGAACCAGACTGGGAACCAGGAGAAGACAAGCTGTTGGTGATGTGGTTGGAGGTATCCAAACATCCACGCCTGAAAGTGGTCCACCAAATGAGACTGGAATCTGTGGACAGCTTCTGGGAGGGTGGGGGTGGAGCCTGCAATGGCATCCAAAACAATCGCTTGGATAGTCCACATGGCGATTGCAACCACCAGAGCATGGAGGGAGGGTGGAAGGGGGAGGCCATTGATAAAGCAAACATATCTTTTGACATACTGAAGGGATGTGTTTGATCCTGGCCCAGCGGACGTTGAACTTCGCGCCATATCACTTTAGAGGTATGACACTTCTCCAGGCGGTGGAATAGCGTTCCATACTGGCCACACATGACGCAGGATGAGTGAAAAGCTTTAGAGCGCTCTGCTGTTCAGTACACCCTCCTCATGCAGCGCCACACATGGGAGCGGATTTAAGGCTGCAACAGAGGATGGTGTGCATATTTCCAGATAGTTTTTGGGTCTCAATGAAGTAAGGGATGTCCATCATGTCCAGGTAGTCCACCCTGGATAGGACATGGCCGTGTGGGGATCACGCCATCTTGGATGGGTAGCCCCTGTACCTCTTGTGTGAACTGAGGAGAGAGGCGGCCTCTCTGGGCTGTGTGTCCACTAATACGAATTCTTCACTCAGCACTCCGCATGTAGAGGAGGATTCGTTTGTAGTGGGTTTTAGTCCCGTGAGGACCTGTGGCTGATGGGTGTGAAGCCAGGTATTTCATCAAGGAGTGAGGGTTCGATGGATTGTTGAGGCCCAAGGCGCGGGAGAAGTTGGAGCAGGCCGCGCGGGACCAGTGTTGGGATGGGAGTGTAGGGGTGGTGACAGCCGCAATCCAGGTGCCCAGGATCTTGGCAGCATGGGCTTTGAAGTCAAGCAGGCCCATGCCACCATGATGATGAGGGCCAAACATGACCTCTAGCCATACTGGTGGTGGGCGGCATGACCAAAGCCATCCTTGCAGCAGGGCATACAAGGATTTGAAAAAGCTGGGGGAAAAGGGGATGGCGTGGGCTCCAAACCAGACTTTGGAGAGGAGCATAGAGTTGGCTAAAACAACCCTGCCAGTAAGGGAAGTAGGGTGGGCTCTGAGGGAGGCGATGCGCTTTGTCATGTTGTCTAGAATACAACTCTCCATTACTGCTGATGTGTACCCACCTGCCTCCACCCATACGCCCATATGGCGGACCGGCCCTGTGGTAGGGCGTGGCACGAAGGGGAGCACCAGTGGGGCGGTGTGGGGTGAGCTGGGAGGGCGAGCACATGTGCGAGCAGATGGGCCAGGCTGGGCACTGGTTGCTGGGGCCCAGAAGGTTTGATACTGACCAAGGAGGATGATTTCGGTTTTGGAAGCATTCAGTGCAGCGTTACTTACCTGGGAATACTCCTGGATGAGAGCTTCAAGTGCGCGTGCATCTTTATTATTAGACACCCCAACCACACAGTCGTCTGCAAACGCCATCATCTTGACTGGGGCTTGGCCTGGCACATGGACCCTAGTGAGTTGGGCATTCACATTTCGCAGTAGTGGGTCAAGGCTGAAGTTGTATAAGAGTGGGCTAAGGGGGTCCCCTTGTCACAAGCCTCTTTGAGGGCGGACTATTTCCGTTAGGAAACCAGGGCCACGTACTGCCATTGTTGCAGATTCCATGAACAGCATCACCCAGTTGATGAAGCGAGGGGGTAAGCGGAATTGATGGAGGCAGGCCCTGAGGTATTCCCAGTTTACTCTATCATAGGCCTTCTGTTGGTCCAAGAATACAAGTGCCCCAGAAGCTGTGGACTGGCATGCGTTAGCCACAGAGTGCACGTTGTCCTAAATCGACCTTCTGGGTATGAAACCAAAATATTATGGGGATATGGTGGCAGATGCTACAATCCCTAAACGGTTAGCCATGATTTTTGTTAAAATTTTTGTATCCATGTTAGTTAAAGAAATGGGGCGCCAGTTGGCTAAGTCTAGCTTGTCCCCTTTCTTGAAGAGTGTGATGGTGAAGGCCTCTTGTCCTCCTGGTAGGAGGCGTGTTTCCAGAAGGCTTTGGTTAAGTGAAGCGAGCAGCAACGGGGATATATATTTGAAGTACTTTTTATAGAATTCATATGGAATGCCATCTGAGCCTGGGCATTTCCAGTTTGGTGCACCGCGGATGGCTGTCCATAATTCGTTCATAGTAATCAAATTCATTATTTATGGGTATTGGGAAATGGTGCAAATGTGGGTTCATTCAAGAAATTCCGCCACTTTGGCCAGCTGAATTGGATCAGGTCAGTATAACTTGGAGTAATACTTTTGTGTTTCGATTGCCACTTTGGCTGGCATATCCATGATGAAATCATCTGATCTTTGCACCTGTGTGCAGGCCACGCTCTGGCGTGGTGTAAAATTTTTTATAATAAAAATATGTGGTACACTTGTCGCCCTCTGTAATGTGTTTGACCCTGTACTGAGCACAAACCCAATGTTTGTGTTGCCTTTTGAGTGCGTTGAGGTGGGCAGCTGCCTCGCCCACTTCCGGCCCCATGCAGGGCTGTATTCTGTGGCTGGAATGTTGGACTCCAGGTGTGCCAACTCTGCCAGAGCGCGCAAGATGACAGCCGATGTGGCTCGTGAGCATTGGGAGGAGAGGTGGCGAGAGTGGCGGATGGTATCCTCTTTGAAGGCTGCCCATGTGGAGATGGGGTCCGCGCAAAATGGTGTAACAAACTCTTTGCCAAAGTTGCTGATTCCACTCAAGTGGAAAATCCTGGTGACGCAAGTTTGGGAGGGCGGAGTTTGCACCAATGTGGGGCCTTAGCCACTGTGACAGGTAGGTGGTAGGTTATCGAGACCAGCTGGTGGTCAGAGAATTCAATTTTTGTTGTTTTGAAGTGGGAAATGTGGGGTTGGAATTTCGCTGGCATAAGGATAAGGTCTATGCGGGTCATGGACCTTAATTGGTCATTGTGGATGTGGGGTCACGTCATGTTTTTGAGTAGCGGGGCTTGCTGCAACAGTACATCCATTAACCCAAGGGTGGCCTTTAGAATGTGAAGTTCTATGTGACCCTGGGGGGCGTGGGAGGAGGAAGGCCAACGGTCCGTTGGTGTGTTTAGCCAGCAGTTCATATCACCAACTATGAAAGGGTCTGGGGGTAACGGGAGGGATTTGACCAACGAGAAAAACTCCTGATGTTCTCATGCACAGGTTGGGGCATAGATGTTGACAATAGCATGCGGCACGTCAGCCCATGAGAAAGTGACAACAAGGACTCAGCCATTGAGGAAGGATTCTGACAATAAAAATTTATAAAACTTGTTTTTCTGAACTAGCACCCCACAGTGCTCTGACCAAAAGGATAGGGATGGGAGGAGCATGTTTTTCCAAGCATCCTTGGAACCTCGCGGACAGTGGGACTCCTGGATGGCCAGAATATCCACGGGTAAATTTTTTTGTATAAAAACTCAGTTTCCTAGCCTGGGATGGTGAGGCCTTGAGTCTGGCAATATTCAACATCCCTAAAGTGAAGGTTTCCCCCATCACACCTTAGGTGTGAGGGGTGGGCACCCAGGCCCACTAGCCTCCTCTAGATCCCCATGGGCCTTCATGGCAGTGTGGGTGTTTGCAGCAATGCTATCAGTATTTTTGTTGATTTTAGCAGACAGGTTCGCGTTGGCTTTTTCCTTCACTTTTTGTTTCCCTGACGTCAAACAAATTTTTTGTGGTGCGGATGAGTTTGGTGCACCATCAAGTGGGTCAAAAAAAATTTTCAGGTAGGTTGGAAACCAAGTCAGTTTCAACTGGAGCTTGGTTACAAAGATCGGTGAAATCAAGTTGCCCATTGAATCCTCAGATTGGGTGGCCCAATTGGCATGGGTTTTAAATCTGATTGGTTGATGGATTCCCAAGTTGCTTCCACTGCGAAGGTTTTGATGTCCTCCTGGCGTTGGGAGTGTGGGATAGCAGTAGTGACTTTGGCCGCTTCCTTGGCCATGGCCCTGCAGGCCTGCTTGGCCTTCTTCCTCTCTTGTGAAGAGATATGTTTTACCAGTAGGTAGCAGCCTTGTGCTCCCCACGGGAAAGCCTCTTTGGTGCTTGTGGTTGGTTCGTAGTGCGCCTCTCCACTGGCCATGGCCGCCGAGGGGTGCTCTTAGAATGTGATGTCCTCCTTGGTGGGGCATGCGTGTGCCTTATGGCCAAACGCATCACAGTGGGTGCAGATGGGGGCGCGCTGTCCACGGTTACCCGGAAAGGGTGGGTGGTATGCCCTTCAATATTGATATATGTGGAGTGTGGGATCTGGGTTAGGTCCTTCACAATCTCCTCAGTTGGGGTCAGAACTGCGATGGCTTTGCCGGTGCACAGGTGTGGCATCAGTGTAAAGCGTTGCATCTTGAAAGATTGTATTTCGCTGTAAATGGTGAGAACATCTTTCAGGTGTTGCTTCAAAATGGCACGTTTTACTATAGTAGGCTAAAAGTCAAATGTGAGGAAAATTTGGTTGGATTTTGTCCATCTGGTGCATTTGGTTTTGATGACCTGTTGCCCTTTGGGGAGATCAATCACTATGTGCACCGCAGCAGCTTCGTCTGCTGCCTTCTTGTTTTCAAAACTGAGGTCCAGCCAACTGTGTGACATGGAGTGAGGTGCTACATACACCACGGTTGGGAAAAAAGTGTGCACATCCCCACAAAATTTTTCCCATAGAGCTGTTTGTTGGATGTCCAGAAACACATAGACTCCATATTCCACCGACGAAAGTGGTTAAGAGCTCAGTGTGTTGATGTACTGGTTGCATCGCGCTTGCCAAGTGAGGATTTCTGGGGAAATAATGACTGCCAGTTTTTTTAAATTTTTTCAATTCTGCCAGTTTCTCCGGGGCGTTTTCAAACGTTTGAGGCCGTGGGCCTACCACCTGCTCCTCTTACCTTGCTTGCTCAACTGCTCCCTGACATGGGCGCAGACTAATCTCCTCTGTGAGATTATCAAACTAGAATCAGACTTGAATTGAATAAGTTGCAAAATTGATTGCAATGAGAGAGAAAAGTTACTATCATTGAACGATTATATCAGCTATTATACAACGCAGAAAATTTCACAAACTCAAAACTTGTGCAAGTAATATATTTATAGGGTTTATTGGCTGAAAATCATAAATATCCTATATGTTTTTACTAACACTAAAAGAAAAAAAGATCAATGATATTAGGTAGGGGTGACATTCAGAAGGGAGGCTGTTGGTCAGGCGACGCATTCTGGATGTTATAATGCCTTTGTATCATATTTTTAGTAGGGCAGTATTTTGAGTTGAATACCATAAGTCAGATAAGACTGGGGGCCACTTTTGCTGATCATATAGCAGTTTCTTTCTTAATATCCTTTTTCAGGTTCATCCTAATTTGCTGCCTCATGTGCCACCTTGATTTGTTGTCACCTGACCTTCTTATGATTCATACTTTTGATGAAACAGGACTTCATCTTGGGATAGCTTAGGCTTTGTTTGGTCCATTGAGATTTTCCTTAAAATTGAACTGAGCTGTGCCAACTATTGATTTCTATAGGTGATTTATTAAGGTAATTCCTTTGATCCCCTTCCCAGGTCTAAGTATCAATCTGGCTGAGGGAGTCAAATTGTCAATATTATTCCTATCATGTCCAATATCAGGATATCTGGCGTTGATTAGGTAATAATGGTTATGTTAAAAATTGTATGAATACATTACCCTAATTACTCTCTTTCCACTAAGCTTAACTTTCTAAGCAAAATTACATGAATTAATAAAACAAATCCAGATCGCCCATTGTAGTTTTGCTCTGATGCCCTCAGATTCTCTGCTAGCTGCTCCAGCGTGGGGCAGCGGTGAAACTCCCTTCACAATTTTCCGTCTGGCAGGAAAATGCGCTAGGACTGGTTCAACTAGTCATTCCAAACCTATGGGACAATTGTTCCTCCCAAGGACCTCCACGCCCACCTTGCTCATACCCAAGCGGTACCTTGCTGCCCCCTAGTGCTCCCCCAGAGCAACATGCGCTACAGCCTAAGGGTCAAATATGGGAAATTATTCCATACCACGACCAAGCCATTATTGAAATGGCACTGGAGGTAATGACATCCGCAAGATTTATAGATTTCTGTCCCTACCAGGGGCATTTTGACCTTGGCTTCTCCTGCGAAGCCAACGCTGCCACTGCAGCAACTGTGCCCCTGGTATTCCAGGGCACCCCTCTCCCCACAACTTGGACCCAGCTCCAGGCGGACACCACTTTGGTGGTTCAGTTTGCTGGTTTGCCCACCCACCTCCCCCTGAAGTGTTCAACCAGGAGCTGATGGACGGTTTGGCAGCCTATGGCTCCAACCCCATCTTACAATTTGTGGTCCCAAATGGGGCCACACAACTTGCTAGGCCTCAGGCATATGCCACAATTAGCCCTGAATTTAATAAAATCGCCATGTCAATTCCCCTTGCACTGTTATTCCCTCAGCACCTGACCATCCGTTTTGGGTCCAAATTGAGGGTGGGTAGATGATCTGTTTGTCATGTTTCAAGTTGGACCACTCAAAACACAAGTGCCCCTTCTTAACCACTTATGATGAATCAGATGACTCGTCTGCTGACCTCCAATCTGCTGCTCACCCTGTACAAGTTCGAGTATGAGGCACAATCCTACCACCCCACCCCCAAAACTGGAAGTTGCAGCTGCACCTGCAGCCACCAATCAGACTCCTCCTCGCCCCAATGCCACAAATAGTTCCTCCAATCAATCATTAGATTGGATCCCAGTTTGAACCCATGCTTCTTCAAATGAATCAATCAAAAACTCAACTGTATGCTGATTCCCTAATCCAATTCAACCAAAACCCATGGGAGTTATTGGCTGAAATTGAAAAATCAGGTAAGCTTATTGAAGAACCATCTCTGCACAGTGAGTGGTTCGTTAATGCAGAATGGGATGCCAGATACCCCCTCAACTATATACCCCACAGCCAAACGCTGAATTGTTTCGCAGTGATCACCAGCTTTCAGTCAAAGCAACTGCAATACCAGATTGTTGCCCCCTTCATAAAGCGGTCGCCAAATCAGTGGCAATGCTTATAGGAGTAATTCCACTTCCTGTTATCCCCTCAACCCTCACCCCAAAAAGTAAATTCACAGTGAACCAGCTACACAAAAACGTTAACAATGCTTTCCAGAACGTGGCAACTATAGCATGGAACTTAAAAGCAAAAATTACCCAAACCAACTTGCCATGTTCATTAACCTCCCAGATGCCCGCATCAAAGCTGAAAAATCTTTAACCAAATATTTCAGTTCCGTTTACCTAGCTGGCAATTTCCATGAAATTACAATTATTAGAGATATCAAACCACATGCCACAAATGCCCCAATGCCCTTACTGTCTTCCGTGACATGCACTCTACTATGGGAGGAAGAAGCTGCTGCCAAAGATGAGCCCCCTGACCCCCTCGCCTTCTTTCATGAAGGGATAAGCAGTTTCCGCTGCCCACCTGGTTAATTGTTTTTCAAAGCTTTTCACTCAATCCGCTCATTAGGGGTCTTTTTTTGAACCAATTAATTACAATAGTTTTAGTTTAGTTTTAGTTTCAGTAATTTCCGTCCCCTGGTCAGCTTACCTCAAATAAATACAATTACCCTAGTTAAGCTCTTCACAGCCACTTGATTAAATATTCATTGCTAGACAGGTGCTGAAGCTCCTCCATCTGGTAACTGGAAGGCACTTCTGACAACAATAAGACAAGGGTGTAGGAATCCAGCTTAGCTACGCTTGCTTGGTGCTACACCGCTGGATCCCAAAAAAGGATTTTAATAAATTAAAAATAGAAAACTATAAAAAATTTGTTTTTACAATGTTTTAATATGAGCGCAGGGATAAAAATGAGAAGTGATCCCTTTTCAACTTTCAACGATTAATATTTATACTATTTTTAAAGGTTGGAGGAATTTGGGGATAGGTTTAGAATAGCTTTGATGCTTTCCAATTTAGTTAATATGGGCGTTGATCCTAACAGATCTTGGGGATATTAAGTTAATTTTGATAAAACGGATGTAAGGTTTTGGGGCAGAATATAACCATGTGGCAAGGTTTTGATGTACCACAACCAATCACCACTTAAGAAATTATTCTCAACTTAGGAGTCCGCCGCCACGCCTATAAAAAGGGGTGGCCCCCGCGCAGGTGTGGTGAAGGACTTGGTGCTGGTTGGGGGAGTACCTTCCACTGGTTTCCCTGAAGTCTATTGTGCGATCAGCAAAATCTGATCATTTGATTTTACTGAAAGTGCTCATGTGGGTTTTGAACTGGTGTTACCCCGGTTTATGGGGTTCCACTGAGAATTGGCCAGGGTCTTTTGGCTGATATCCTCAAGATTTTTGATAGGATTAAAATCGCATTTAGAGTCACCAGAAACTTGTAAATGGCCAACAGAGCCTTAAAAACAGCTGAATTCGACCCAAGACACTCTTCCTCTGCAGCTGAGAGGGCAAATGTCTGACAAAAGGAAACTAATTTTAAATTCTAATCCCAATAATTGGCAAATAACTGAAAAACAAGAGAACCTTTTCCTTCCACTCTTCACACAGGAGATCTTAAGAGCACCAGACAATTAGATAAGAAAAACTATCTCTTAAATTCTTCTTGGGAGAACAATAAAGCAATTGTATTGCTATTCATAACATTTGTCTTCTGAAAATGCCTAGCTTTATTAGAAAATGAACAAGAGATTTATATAGGGAATTTGGCGCCCAACTTTTTCCATTGGTACCCCAGTGGGAATAACATCCTTCACTAATAAATTAAACCCTTAGGGGATGTTTGAAATGATGTGTACCTTATCCATGTAGTTAGATTCTACCACTGACTAGGTCACAACCCTTCCTAGTAATAGCAGATATAGCATGTTAATTGCCTTTATCTGACCTCAGCGGATTAACCTCATTAATCTAGAAACCAGCTTAAGTAAAACCACTTACACATTGATAGCAGGACATGTTGCTTTAGAATAACCTGAGATTTACTGCCAATAAAATCATTGTCAATCCTTCAGCAACAGCCGATAAACTTTATCAACTGGTGACAAAACATGATGATTTTTGCAAGGTAATTTAATTAATAATATTTGAAACAGTAAAGAACACTTGAAAACATTGTTAGGGATCATCCCTGATGGAACATTAATTATCTGGCATATTTTACACTGGTAAATTAATTAATATCCTATAGACAATTAATATAAACATTAGCTACAGATTAATGATGACTCCCACATCTGATATAGGTTTTTATATTACAAATTGAACCCTAGCGTATAGAGAATATATTTCTTTATAATTTAGTAAAGCTGGATGATGTGGGCAATTTAAAGTCCCAGCAGAAGGGGTCTATTTTTTAGTAGTTAGTTGTAGCATAACAAGGAGACTAGTACATTTAATTGTAAGCCCCAAAATAAAGCAGTACTAACTAGACTACAGTGTGATTAAGTTTTGTTAATAACAATAACTTCTTTTAAAAATAAAAAGTATATCTTATAAGGGTTCTATCACTATACATATTATCCTTTCAATAGTGCAACCAACCTTTGCAACAGAAATATGATCTATTACACTATTTTTAACAGTAACAGAACCTTCCAATGCCACTCATAATAAATTCTGCAATTACTATAAACGTGCATACCATACTGTAGCCATTTGTTATTGAGGCCCATTAACAAGTTAGTAAAAAGATTAGTCATTTTTAGGTAATGAGGCTTATGATGACAAACATCATGTAGCTCATGATTCAATTCAACTTAAAAGACACACATTTGTTTTCTTCTTGCTGCTTCAGAATATATAAGGTCATTCAGAAATTAAGGTCTGATTTCTTATAAAAAATATGAGGTTTATTCAGACCCTACTTTCCAAATAACTCTCATATTTAATGACCTAACCTATAAACAAGGCAATGAAGATAATGAATATCAAAACCTTATATTAGCTAATTATATAACAAGGTACCTTTATAAGTCCTGTGGAACACCCCTTCACCTCAACTTGGAGGTATACCATATAGGACCAAGAAGGGGCCAAAGAGGGCGGCCTCCCCCCTCATAACCAGGGCAAATTTAGCTCTTTCAGTTTATGAGTGGTGGTTAACAGATTACCCTCTTAAGGTTGTCCCTTCACTGCCTCCACTCACTACTCAAAAGTAGGTGGCAAAGATCTGGGAAGTATTACAGAAGGTGGCAGTAGCCAGAGGCCAGCGCCCACAGAGAGGCGGCATCCTCTCGCCTTTCCAGAGAGCACCAGCTCCTAGGTCAAATGTCATTAATAATGGTTAGTCAATACTCAATGGTATCAAGTCACTTGATTTACCTTTGGATTCGAAATCTCCTGTCTGACCTCCTCCCTTACCACCAGTGAAGGTGAGCCCACCCCACAGGTTCAGGTGTACTAATCTGTTTTACTTTGATATGAATTCAGCCATACCTTCCCTGGACCTGGGCGTACCCCACCAGCTATTGAACAAATTGTTGATGCTCTGTTGGGAAGAATTGTGCCTCGGAATCTAAAAAAACGATATTGATCTGGAAAGCCAGGTCATATCTGAGTTGATTTTAAAAGCGTGTTAGTGAGTCAATTTGACAAAGTTGGGTGAGGTGGGATTCAATAACAACTATGAAATCATGCTTAGTCCCTAGCCTTATGACTCTTAAGACAACTACCCCAAATGGTGAAGTTGTGGGTCAATTTCTTTTATTTTGTAAAATAAACAAAAAGCTGCCTAAAATCTTTATTTTCCAGCTTTCTTAATTATAAAAGTAATTGTGATATATGTTAGGTGAAATGTTTCCCAGTCTACATAATGACTGTGCAATAGTGGCAATTGTAGTCACATTGTTACCCTCTATACTTGAGTGGGGGTACCAGTTTGGAAGCCGCTTGAGTGCTTCTTCCCTCTTGGATGCCTTGTGGCATTGCAATGTTAATATGATCTTTGAGTTGCTTCCTACTCATCTCAACAAGTTTTATAAACACCTTGCAAGTTTTCCATCCCCTTGTTAATAGTACTCCCAGTATGCAGAATGTGCCAGAGACAACAACCTCTCTTGAATATGTGGTAAGATATATCACTGATATTCTGGACTTTGTCCTGGGTGATCCTTGCCCTGACTGGCAGGTCAGTCTTAACTTCATTAACTGTTACTGTGTTAGGAAAAGTATGTTGATGAGCCTATAGATTTAAGGGCTCACTTCAGGATCATTGGTAGCATAATCTGGAGTGTCATGTTTTTCCAAGTCAGTTCTAAAAATCTGATGAACATTGAGGTTTAGGAAGATTCTATAGATATTTAATGATGAGAGCATTAATAATCAGTAAAAAACCGAGAAAATAAAGTGAACTAGCAGCTAACCCTAGGATGGTCTGTTGTCATTTAAGAGAGGGAATTTAGGGAAGCCAGGTTTGATGCTCAAGCAAAGAGCCCTACAATATATAGAATTGTAAGCTGGATAGATAGTGGTACCAAATGTTTTAGGACAAGCTAAAGTATTTTTTGGTTCAAAGCAGCATGGCAGATATAACAAGTTCATACTGGAAGGTTTAGGGTTGTATGCACCCTTTTTAGCTTAAGGATTAGTTGGTACTACCTTCAAAAGGGGTCAGAAAATCTGGGACACTGATTTGGGATCCAGTTGACTTGATCCAACCTGATCGTTATAACCCTAGCATGCAATGTAAATACCTGGCTTTCTTTGTGGATGTGCCAAGAATTGCATGGGTAGCCACAGTTCACAAGGCAATGCTGGGTTCAGAAAGCTCTAAGTGGGTGCTTTGAAGAGATGTTGAAAAGGCTCCAACCTGGGAAATTGTTTCCCATATGTCATTTTACTTATTAAAATGCCAAAAGAATGTGCTTTTTTAGTAAGATAAAACTAGATGACAAAGTTAGAGAAAAAATAACCCAACACCCTACTATTAGCAGGGTGCTGGGTCTTATAGTGGGAGAGGGGAAGATCTGTTAAGCTGAACAACGGTGTTGAAATGAATTACAATTTAATATTAGTTAATTATTGGATTTAATCCCCAATTTAACCTCAATAGTATCAACTGAGGTTTCCAAGCTATTTTTGGTATGATTTCCTGACTTCCTAATGTCCAAATTGCCTTTTTGAATTTGAATAAGATATTAGGTTCAAACCCTAATTTTGGTTCTTTCTTTTCAACTTTTTACTTAAAGTTCACTTGCTAGGTAAGTTTCCCCCTCTCAGATTGACTCCTGGTTGGACTACCAGTTGAGGAAAAGAATGAGGACTGTGGTGTGGTGTTCTGGGTTCTCTTAAAGTCTTCATAAAGTTGCTTATTTTTTAAATAAAAACTTGCAGATTTTGACACTAGGTGGGTTTGGGTTGGGGTGTAGGTGTGGGAGAGGCATGTGGCAAACAGGGAGGGGCAGCAGACACCATTACTTAACCAGGGTATGCTCTAGGTCAGAGATTTGGGTGAGAGGCAGTGCTCTAGGGTTTGACTCTTTTTTGGTTCTAAAAAGGTACATGACCCTATCCAGCTTAATAGCTGGAGCAAGACCCTTACACTGAACTGACTGAAAATAGCTGGAGGTTTGGTCATTTGGAGTTCTATTTTAGATAAATTGACCAAGGATGGGATGATACTCTGGATCCCTCTGGAGACCCCTGGATTGGATCATCTCCTGAAGACCCCTTCTATCTTTTTTAAAAGTGAAGAAGAGAAGAGGTGTCATGTATGCAGTAAGTAAGATGAGACTGGGCTCCCTAATCAGGGTACATGTTCACCAAGTGGAGAGCCCAGAATGCCAAGGCACAGCAGTTAAGTGACTATAAGTAGTGGGTTTCAGTGTGGGCGTGAGAAAAGCAAAAGTTCAAAAATGTACTGAAGGCCCCTAAGGTAAACCATATGGTTGCGATGGTGGCAACCGTGGGTCTCATAGGGGAAACCCAAGGGTGGGTAAGGCAGGGTGATGATAACTCCTCAGGGTTCTTCAATTGCATGCCTTCAAATTTGTGAAATAATGTTGAAAATTGGTGTAAAGCATTTTGGGTTCTAATGAAAAATCAGCAGTGTAAATGGGGTGTAGAGGAGGCCCAAGCAGAGATCTGGGGCTGAGCTCTCCCTGAGTGGGGTGCTACAGGTCCCTCAGGCAATAAAATCTTCTGAAAGAGTGTAGTCCATGGGAATGTCCCCTTTGCATAGATTGGGCGATTTTCCCATTCCTGAACAAGAATGGTCCTAAAAGTGTGGCTGTACCCTTCGTCACCCAGGGTAACCTCACCCATGTGGTAGATGAGCGCTAGGTAACAGCACTACATCTTAAGATTCCTCCCTTAGTACCTATGCTCACCTCAGCCAAACTTGTTCGCCAAATCAAGAAACTTTGTGCCAAGATTACTGACGCAAAGTTAAAAAGTCTGAAACCAGTGGGTATAAAGCCTGGTGATCAAAAAATAAATATTTGGATATACACAATAAGAGATTTATTGGTCAGAATTGTGGACAACATTGAGCCATCAAGTGGTATGATCACTATTGCTAAATTCTCTTCAAAATCATCAGGGATTGTCACTGATAATTTGAAACCCCTAGTTTAAGAATTGGAAGTTGCGCCTGACCAACTCATTTGGCCAAAAAAATGCACCAGCAACCATGCATGTATGGTTTGGCCATCCCGAACCTGTTTCCAACCAATTGGGACTGCCCTATGTGGGGTGGCCCTGGGAATTCCCATTGCCCATCAGGCCAGATGCCATCACGTCAACTGACATAAACACAGTTGAGAATCAGTCCAGGCGTTTGTGGACAAACCAATAGCATCTCAGCCTGCCACTGAATTCTTTGATTTCAGTTCCAATTAAATTTATCTGCCCTCTTCCCCAGAGATTCGCTGGGTTAGGTCAAATTTAAGGGACCCAATCCCTGCTTTGACCCACTACCAATCAAACGATAAATAATCAGTTGCATTGCACTGAGAAAATTGTTGGTCGATTTTCTTCATTTATCTTCCCAATAAACCCTTTACCTAAATTCCAGTTTATATGTTAAAACCTAAACCGCCCTTTCCGCCTATACTCCACCAACCCTCAGGGTTTATGGCCATGGTCACCTGATACTTTTCTAGGTGCCTATACACAATTATGGCTCATGGGTACTTAATGGCAGTATTTCTTCCTAGTTTCATAACTTTCATAACAGCATCAGTGTCAATTTCATTCAGGTTTGCTTTTTGGGTGCTTCATCACTTAAACTGGCAGTCCAGTCTAAAAATAACTTGCTGTTTTCCTAACTTAATTGACCAACCATCATTCCTAGCCATTTCCACCTTTCTCGTTGATGTGGGAATATTAATGTTTCTTTTTTTCTCAGCTGAATCAGGTTGTAATAAAATTACTATGGCCATTATAGCCTATGTAAAACTTACTCTAGGTTGATACTTGGCAAGCAACCCAGTAACCTTTTTACTACACAGGTTCAATTTCCTTGAGCACTTTGTCACGTTGTATAGAATTTATTAATTGATAAGAGTATAGAGATTATTATCCATAGTTGAGATTAAACTATAATTTGGCCCAACGCTCAGCTAGTATTTCTGATTAAATAGACTTGAAGTTGTACTCTTAGGGATTCGTTCCCTATATTCTTGTCCACCTGATCTTTGTTAAGATACCCTGGTGCCAGTCTCTCTCAGCCCAACACACAGTTGGAAGCTATCCCTGATTGTGGTTCCTTATTCTCTAGATTCCCACTCAGATCTTTACTCTTCTCTCTGAGAATCTTCCAATTATTGCCTTCTGCAATAATATCCTTGAGATAGAACAACACAATAGAAGCTGATAGTCTAACTATACACCAAATTAATAATATTACTATAAAGTACTGATTATCTAAAAGCTGTGTTTTTTTATTATAGTAAATTCTAGAGAATTATATAGTGGGAAATTTGGCTGTCTAACCCTTGGTTGACACCTCTTCGATGAAATGGCAGCCATTGCTGTTGAATCACCCTTCCTCATCTCAGCAGCGATGGTCTTCCCCATCCTGGCTAGGATTCCATCATTTGACATCCTCGAGACCTCTAATGGAAAGAGTCAGAAAACGTGTCCCTAACATTTTCCTCTCAATCCAAGAAAACCAACCATAATTGGCTAGTGACCTGCTTAGGTAATGGGACTTATTACCCATTATGGCAGGTCACTCACCAACCAATCAATTTGCTAACGCAGGTAGCATCACTCACCTTGCAACTTGCTATTCATTCCCAATCATTCAGTGATGAAACCTGACCTATCCCATTTGGTACACCTGATAGTTAATCACTATCAGATGCCCCAATTTCAATTGATAACTCCACCCAATGAGAGCTTAAGTATTCATCCAGATCGATCCCCAATGGATATGACCAGGTGAATATCTCAAAACCCCTGAACGTAGTTCCTCCAAAATTTGGGTCAACCAATTTCCAATTCACTTCGCCTTAGTGAATTTTCCCCTAGCAATACCAGGTAATCTAGCAGGCTGGGAATATGGGCAAAAATCCCAACAAATCCCCCTCTTGCCTAGATTTCCAGCGAGAAAAGGACCAGAGTATGAGAACACCGCTTTGGACACCTGATCAAATACTTCATTGGTTCAAGTGGAGTTCACTTATCAATACTCAATACTGCTTGGTATGACCTTCAGCATATGGCATTATCCTCTTCCTTCTCGTTACTGCCTTCTCAGAGCGCAGTCCCCACGACTTTCTATCATGCCAGGCTGATCAATTCACTCATGATGATATTAGTCTCAGGATCCAGTTTCACCCCCATCATGGTATATGACCTGCTGTCATATTCAAGATTCTTGGTCTGGCGTCCTTGATTTCCTAATTTTCTCCTAATCCTAGACAGGAGACTCTTGCCATCAATGTTCATTTCATGGCTTAATTAAGAATACTTTTTTTATTTTCCCTTGTTATTTCGCTCATAACCTCTTGGCATAAGTCATTTTAATTCTTCCCTTGGAGTTTATCTTATTAATTTTGAGATTAATTTCTCCAAAATTAAAGCTCAATGGATTATAGATTGCATAATGTAAACTTCTATATAAGTCTGAAATCCCCTCTCTTGTCCAGCTCATATGTCAAAATTCAATTCTCGCTACCAGCAGCTCCTCAATAGTCTTTCTGATACAGACCTCCGTCTCTTCCAGCAGATAAGTTGGGATGCTCGATAGAACCTCTTTTATGGTCCTTCCAGGACTCATACGCCTAGTCTGGTGCAACCAGCTAGTACTTCCATTGAATCACCGGAAACAGTAACTAATCCCTCTGAAACCAGGTGGGCTATCATTTCAAACAACTCTCAACTGACTCTTCCTTCGCCATCAATCCCATAGTTAGACTTTGAAACTCTCCTGGATTTAGCTCCTTTTGCAGATGCTCCAAACATCATTGTAGATGCTCCAGAGATTATGCCAGTTGCTCTGGATCATTTGTTTATGGCCGGGTTTGACCTGCTTTCTGAGTTCCTCTTCCAAAATTGGTCAATTTTACAAACCTGCTGTTCTGGTCTCCAAACTCTCAATTGGTAATAGTATTCACTTCAAGCTCCCCTACGCTGAACTCTGGACCCAAGTCATCAAGGCTTAGAAACTTTAGCGCTGAATCCCTCTGATCTTGATAACCTTCTGGATCAGGATACTGCTGCATATGCTCTTTGTTTTGCTGGCCAAGTTCTTTGAAATTGGTCTATGAAGTTTCCAGCCTCTCCTGGGTTCCACCGTTCATTCAGCTTTAGCTTCTGAGAAGCCCATAGTCACCGCTTGCAGGATGCAATCTGCTCTCTGCACAACTATCTCTTCTCTGGAGCTTACCATCAGTATCCTCCGCTAAATGGCGTTAATAGGGGGCATGATTTAGCAACCCCCATCAAGTATTCCTTCTTTGTTACCAGCCACATGTCTGGTGTCCTTGATGAAGCCCGTCAGCAGGCGCCCAGGGCTAATCTTCCAGCTCTGGTGCTGTATTGGGATTACTTGGGGTTATTCGCTGATTGCCTCTTTTTATACTGTTGCTTTCCTCCCCACTCTGGGGTTTCACGACTGGCTTCCTCTGACATCTCAATTTCCCTTCCCCTAGTCGCTTTTTCTCAGGGCTCGGCATCAGCTCAACAAACATGGTTTCAGGTAGGTCTTGCCCTCACTAGCATCCAATTGCATATCAATTTTGACGGGCTGTTCATTCCTACCGCGATCCACCCTCCCTCCCTCCCTCAAGAGGCGACATAGGCAGAATCATTACCATACTAAGGACAATCAATAAAATTAAAAATTATTAAAATATATTGGCTTTTTTATCTATGCAGTTTAAAATCTTTTTTCCCAATATCTTTATTAACTTTTTATCTTTATTCTTCTTTTTTACTATGGGACTTGACCTTGTTTTAGTTCAGAGGTCCATCTTTTCCCCCAAACTGGGTCCTGAGTACTTGAACCTGCCAGTTTTCCATAGTCCAGAGGTCCTTTTTTCGGACTTAACCATCTAGATTGGTTCAGAGGTCCCTTTTATGGACTTGACCTAATCATCAGGACATGGCCAACTTAATGGTTCATCGATCCTTTGGGAACTTTTTTATTTTTTTCATTGATCCAACACATTAGATACTTAGCGTGGACTTGATTTACAACTCTTCCAATCAAGAGATTCTTGATGGAGTAAGTATCAGTCGCCGTCTTGGAAATTACTTTGAATGGACCTGACCACAATGCATCTAATTTGTTTCTTCATCTGAAACCATGCGTATTGCAATAGGTAACTCTTTCCCCTATTTTATATTCTTCTAAGTCCGATTGGTTTTTGTCATCTGTCAATTTGCTTGTATCCTTTTCTTCGAGGTTGTATCTAATGCTTGCAATTTCATATCAATCAGGATACTCAATAGTCGGTTCAAGTATGATTGGTACTCATCCTTGACGTAGGTTCCACCACCAAATATAAGTTTGGCGGCAATGCGGCCTTTCTTAAATATAATAATTCAAACGGCATCTTTCCCATTGCTGTATGATGACTAATGTTGTAGGCGAACGTCACTGAACTCAGGTACATTCCCTAAACGGAAGTTCTTCCTGTGACTAGCTTCCTTAGCATCGCGGCCAGCGTCCCATTGACCCATTCTACCATTCCATTTGTCTTTATCTGGTAAGGTACTGACATGACTCCTCAGATCCCCATTATTTTGTTTAACCTCAGGATCACATGAGACGTGAAGTTGATACCATTGTTGCTCAGAAGAACCTGCGGACATCTATGCCAGTATACCACTTGAACCAGGATGAACCTCGCAGTACCGGTAGCATCTACTATGGTTAGAGCCTTTGTCTCGACCCATCTCATCAGATGGTCGATGGCAACTATGATGTACTTGATTCCCCCTGTGTTCATTGTCAGTGGTCCCATCACATCAATGGACACCATGTGCCAGTCAAATCCAGGGCGTACCAGTTGTTATCCAGTTGTATTCTTGTGTGGTTTGTGCAGCTGGCACTCCACACAAAAAGCCAGATAATCTGCAACATCATAGTTGATCAATTCCCAGTAATAATACTGATGAATATGGTCAGTTTGTTTTCCTCAGGCCTCCATGCCTGACAACCTTGTGAGCTGCTTATACTATTGCTTCTCTTTCCGACGGTTTCAGGAGTAGAAGCCACTTCCCGTTAAACATATTAAATACTTGTCCATCCATAGTCTCAGTGTTTTCCATCACTTTCTAAAGTGCATCTTGGTTTTGCGGGGCTTGTCCCTAATTTTTCCTTCGACCATTCTCTGGAATAGCTCATCTGCCTGCGGGAATACCAACTGGACCATTGGCAACCATGATAAGCCATCTGCATTCTGATGAGAAGCCCCCGCTTGGTGGACTATCTCATAATCATAAGCCTGAAGCTTAAGTGCCCATTGGTCCAGTTGTCCTTCCGGTTCTCTTAGATTGTGTAGCTAACACAGCAAAGAGTGGTCTGTTACCACCTTAAAGTGAGTTCCATGGATGTACACCCAAAACTGCTTACATGCATAATTTGACTGCAAGGCATTCACACTCAGTCACAGTGTAATTCCTCTCAGTGGCTGAGAGTGTCTGGCTCACATATGCCACTGGATGCTAATCCCCAAGTTCGTCTACTTGGCTCAGTACAGCGCCAATCACCATCAATGAAGCATCAGTTTGAATGATAAACTCCCAAAAAAATTTTGATATCTCATAATCGGTGAATCTATCAAATACCAGCGTAACTCATTAAAGGAGTCCTGGGCCTCTTCATTCCATACAAATCCTTTTTTGGATCCTTTAATAAATGGAATACTGGATCAGCTATTTAGGCAAAGTCCCAAATAAATCTTCTATAGTATCTGACCATCACAAGGAATACTTGTATGTCTTGGACACTCTTTGGTACAGCCATATGCTCTATAGCTGCTATCTTCTGGGTTTGTGGCTGCAATCCACTTGAGTTGATTACAAATCCCAGGTTTTTCAACTCTTTCTTGAAGAAGTGGCACTTCCTTGGCTTGATCTTCAGGTTGGCCATGGACAGTCACTTAAATACTTCTTCCAAGTGGTGGAGGTGATCAGCAAACGTCCTACTGAACAAGTTGATATTGTCACTTTTGCACATTGATTGGGGTGCCAGCCAAAGAAAGCTATTGGCGGTTAGTAGGTATAATAACACGAAAACCTTACCCATGATGTAACCAGAAAAATCCGAGTCCCAATCTGGAGGTGAAAAAAACTTTCTACGACAGAGTTGACCCTTCTCAGGTTTCATGTCGATACTTTCTTTCTCTATTTTAGTAATGTCCATCCCCTGGTCAGCTTGCCTCAAATAAATAAAACATGTTGATATTGTCCAGATATACCAGGACACATGACAACTTCAAGTCACTTAGTATTGCATCCATGGCCCTCTTAAACGTTGCAGGCGCATTGCAGAGACCCTGGGGCATCCTCATCGGTTGATATAGCCCCTGCGCAATAATAATCGCGCATTTTTCTTGGTCTTCCTTTGGCAAGTCGATCTTCCAATATCCTGAGATCAGATCCATCGCAGAGGAATACTTCAAATCTACTAAATGATCCAGTGCATTGTTAATCCTCAGTAGGGGATATAAATCCTTCTTCATAATTTTGTTCAGCCTTTGGTAGTCAATCACCACCCAGTTTGATCCATCCTTCTTCTTCAAGATCAGAATTGGACTTGCCCAGGGGACTTGATGATGGAACTAGAAGCCCATGCTTCACTACTTTGCTGATTTCTTCCTCTACTACTGATTCAGCAGCTTTCAATTATTAGATCAGTCTCATCATATCAGTAATTTTTCTTCGGTGTCAATTTTGTGAATTACATCTTGTGCACATCCCAAATCATGGTCGTTCTTGGGTGAATACTCTCTGATACTTTTTAACAATTTGAGCACCTCCTCTTGTTGGCCTTCTGACAGATCAGTGAGTTGCTCTTGCTCAACCAATAGGTTGATACTCTCAGTTACCCCAGCCAATAATTTCATCTCATTGAGAGTGGATTTTCCTCCATCCAGCTGTCAGGATTTCTTATCACTTCTTAGGTCCAAAACTCATAAAAATCAATCTTTTCTGTTTTATATATATTTTTGTATTTTTCTTTTGCAATGGGACTTGCAACCTACAAAAAGGTTCAGAGGTCCTTCTTTTCCCCTTCATCCAAACTGAGTCCTGGGTACCTAATCCTACCAGTTATCATCGTTCAAAATCTTATCCTCTTAAGATTTAACCAGCCATTTGGTTCAGTGGTCCTCTTATAGAACTTGACCAAAATCTCATGACAACCATTTAATTATTTAGAGGTCCGCTGGGAACATTGCAACTATTTTCTCTTAGGCTCAATACTTCCAATTAGTATTGACCTTTCTCCCTATATGACCAGCACTTTCTCTTCACGTATAGGCTATTCTTGCCAACTTTAGCAATACTCTTAATTGTTAGGCCTTTAATCCCGACTGGTTATTTATCTAACAGGCCCTAATTTCATCTCTTATTTTGGCAACTGATGCTTTGGATCCTCATATCCCATTAGCCAACAGTTTGTCCAATTGTCCAGATCATATTTCTCTTGAAAACGATTTTCAGACTTCATGACTATCCTTAATTACAAAAGTTGTTCTGGACTCATTAGCTTAATCCAAATTTCTCCTGAATTGATGAGCTTGTCTCCAGCAACTTCTGACCAGTGATTGAGTATATTTTATTTAAATAATTTTCTCCACTGTCTTGAATTAAATATTTCATGTTTTGTATTCATCTCTTCATTGGTATAGCAATCCAATTATCTGGATTGATTTCTTCCTAATTTCGTCCAATGCCTCATATAAACACTCTCTCCTCAGGACTATTTGAAGCAGATCCAATTTCAGCTTGCGTTGATCCTTCTGTTCCTTGAAACTATGTCCAGCAGGACCAATTTCAACTTGAGTTGGCCCTGCTGACTCTTGGGACTATTTCCAGAGGGCCCAATTCCAACCCAAGTTGACCCTGCTGATACTCTTCATCTCAAGTAGATGTCTGGTGGAACTGGTTTCCTTGCAGCACTAGATAGCTCCATATATAGGCTCCAATTCCTTTTACCTGAACTTGAGTATCTTCCTTTTGCTTTGCTCAGAGCTCCACTGCTGAGCTGGGTGAACGCCACTGAACTTGATCTTAGTCACGTTCTATCTTCGTTACTTCCTTCAGTAACTTATTTCCAAATTTGGAAAAATTTTCATAGAACATCATTTTCTATATTCTTCAACTCAAATACCCCTGTAGTGAGCACCAACTTGTATAAATTTACTCTAGGTTGATTATTGGCAAGCAACCCAGTAACCTTTTTACTGCACAAATTCAATTTCCTCATGCACTTCGTCACATTGTATAGAGTTTATTATTAATCAGTAATAGTATATAGACTATTATCTGTAGTTGAGATTGAACTATAATTTGGCCCAAAGCTCATCCAGTATTTCTGATTAAAATACTTTTGAAGTCATACTTGTAGGGATTCGTTCCCTATACTCTTGTCTACTCAATTTTCGCTAAGATACCCTAGTGACAGTCTCTCTTGGCCCAACACACAGTCGGCAGCTATCCCTGATTGTGGCTCCTTTATCTCTAGATCCCCGCTCAGATCTTTACTCTTCTCTCTGATAGTCTTCCAATTATTGCCTTCTGCAATAATATCCTTGAGATAGAACAACACAATAGAAGCTGATAGTCCAACTATACACCAAATTGATGATATTACTGTAAAGTACTGATTATCTAAAAGCTGGGTTTTTTTATTATAGTAAATCCTAGAATTTTATATAGTGGGGAATTTGGCTGTCTAACCCTCAGTTGAAATCTCTTCAATGAAACAGCACTTATTGCCATTGAATCACTCATCCTCATCTCAGCAGCGATGGTCTTCCCCATCCTGGCTAGGATTCCATCATTGGACATCCTCAAGACCTCAAATGGAAAGAGTTGGAAAATGTGTCCATAACGTTTTCCTCTCAATCCAAGAAAACCAACCATAATTGGCTGGCGACCTGCTTAGGTAATAGGATTTATTACCCATTATGGCAGTTTACTCACCAACTGATTGATTTGCTAGTTATAGGTGGCATCACTCGCCTTGCAACTTACTATTCATTCACAATCAGTTGGCGATGAAACCTGACCAATCCTAATTGGTACACCTGATAGTTAATCACTATCAGATGCCCCTATTTCTTCAGTAACTCCTTCCAATGAAATCTTAAGCATTCATCAAGATTGATCACTGATGGATATGACCAGGCAAATATCTTAAAATCCCCCAAACATAGTTCCTCCAAAACTTGGGCCAACCGATTTCTGATTCACTTCGCCTTATGGAATTTTCCCCTAGCAATACCAGGTGATCTAGCAGGCTGGTCTATGAGCAAAAATCCCAACAGCCTATGTCGCAATTCTGATATGACTGGACAATAATTGTGGGACCTCTAGGGCAGACTGGGAAGAATCCTCCAAAATATGATATCAGTTATGATTATTTAAGTGCCTTGAGACAAGGCGATATTGAGATATAATGGGTTTATTATTGGATCGCCTCTAAATAAGGCGATGTCAACATTTGACAAATACAAATTAAATTGGCTATGATTAGGGCGATAGAGAATTAAAGAATAACAGGCTGAAACGAGGAGAATTGTGGAACAGAATAGTACAAGCTATGAGAGTGGTATCATCTGAAGCTGCTGTATATAAGTAAGATGGGCGATTAAGAGAGGGGAGTTGTTAAGTAGTTAAGAGTAAGTGAGATAGTGAGAGTCCGCTGTATTTATTGTATTCAATAAAAGAGAGTTTTGGGATCAAGTGCTCCATATTTATCAAAAAGTTTATTCTGTTGTTTTAAGGATGACAATTATCACATCATTGGTCCTAATTTCTCAGTGGTATAAACCTTGTGCAAAAATCCTTTGGCATATCTCTTATATACCATCAATTTTATAACAGCGGTGCTCACTACAGGGGGCCCATTGATCAGTTATGAAAATAATAAAAACTCAGTTGCCTGCTATGTCGCAGTCCGGTTGCTTTGATAAGGGATCTGCATGACACGCTGGGCTTGTTGCATATGAGGAATTGGAACCTGCCTTGGACACTGTGCTCAAAAGACAAGATGAGCTGCTCCAGGAAGTTTGCAGTGAAAAGCTGCCGCCAATTGATTGTAAAAAGAATATTCATGGGTTCTTTTGATAATTTGAGTTTGCAACTGAAGGAACCTCAGACTGGCAAAGGGTGAAACTGTTGATCTCAACCTTGGATGTCAGAAGTGCTGATCAAGTCGTTTGTTACCTTCCAGATAGTTCTGTTACATACCAAGAAGTTAAGGAGATGGTGCTGCGGTTGTTTGGCGGAACTGCAAAGAAGTTGCAGTGGAAAACTAAGATCTTGACCATTGGGTTTAGCAAAATGAGACCCTCACCACATTTGCTGAGCGATTTACAGTAGAAGCCCATGTGTTGACTGGGGCAGGGATTTTATCTGAAGTTGATGTGTGCATTGCTATGTCCTCTGCGGTAAAACCATACCTGAGCTTTACAATGTCATGGCCCCGTTGTTGGAGGGCGATGTACCTCTTCTTAAACTTGTTCAGTTTGTACGTTGCTTAGCTGTAATTTTCCTCCACCCAACATCAAACAGATTCACACTGTTGCCGTTGCTGACCCTAATCATGTGGGTGGAATCAACTAGTTGGTGCAGGTCTCGCCAAGTTACTCACTGCAGTCCAACATCCATAACATAACTGCTGATCAACAACTGACCAACTACCGCTTTATCCCTAAATATGTTGATTGACAGCAGGCATTCTACCAATGTGGGTTTGGTTATGTGATCATCTTTGGAATACCCTTCCAAGAGGGCCAACTTATATTAAGCACAGATGTAGGACTTATGGAGTAAGTTGTTTTAATTGCAGTTGCACTGGGAACATGGGACGATGGTGCCCTAATTGACGGATCCCTTACATACAAAAGGACTAAAGTTATCAGGGAAAATTCAGAGCAGAGTAGAGATGGGAATCTCTACTTCTGCTATCTCGAATTCATACGTCCCACCTGAATCTACTGTATTAATTGCAGCAGAAGCCTCCCAGTATGACTATACCTTCCTCTACCAACAGCCAGTTGGGGGAGTAAATGTGCTGCCTCAAACACAAGTTAAAGAAACGGTGGACATAAGGTTTCCAGAGCAGCCAAAACCTTATGCTTGTCATATGTTTTTCTAAAGTCTGTCAGACCAGCTAGAACCATCCGCAGATGCGTTGTCTCTAAGAGGAGTAAAGGTCACCCTTCCAGTGGACACTATTATAACAGAGTACCCTACAGTTGGTGTGGTTATTATAAGTTTCCTGGGAAAACATGAACCGCTGAATGTACATGTAGTAAATAGCCAGCATTCATCTTACTCAAGTGCACTTACTGTGATATTGTGGTAGCCAAAACCAAAGTACAAGCTATAATTGATACGGGCGCTCCTGTTGACGTTGTCTCCACTAAGTTGGCGGCAAAGTTATCTTTAAACCCTGACATAGACCACTGGATGGTGTATGGGACTGCTGGAGCAGAAACCACGGCCTCTGAAGGAGTGTATATTGTGCTTCCCTTGTGGTTTATATCCATTGTTGTGTTGGCTCCGGCAGTAGTATTACCAAATAGCAACTACAATCTGTTGATTGAGACTGCTTTTATGCGACACTATGGGGCTGTCATTGACATGTTGGAAGAGACCCTTGCTATTTTGGGACAGCGGATCCCAATTTATTTTACCTCCAGCGGAGTGCCAAAGGGTTCAGTGCATATGGGACAAATCAACCCTGCCTACAGTGATGGGGTAATTCCAGTGCGTTATCATTGATTAAAAGTGAAAACCTGGGCCCTTCCCCATCAGACATATGAATAATAGGGGCTACCGCTTAGTGCAGCAGGAGCTATATCCATTCCCTCTGGACACCAAGTAATAGTAGACACTGAGTTAGAGGTGGAAGTGCCAGCTGGGTTCTATGGGGAGATCATTGGGTCTTATCAGCAATTGCAGCTTGAGCCCCATGTGGCTCTAGGCATCATACTCCAAGGTCATGAGGAGATCAAGGTATTGGTAGCAAATCTTCATAACAGACCAATCCGAATCCGCTGGCATCAGATTATAGTGTATTTACATCTGAACCTAGTTGAAGAGATCAACCAGGTTCACAAGTTCAGTTCTTTGGATGAATTTGGTCTGCCCATTGAGCCGCCTCCCAGTATAATGGCAGTTGTGCCACTGGAGAATTTAATGGGGTTATCAGAAGATTAGAAGGATTAGGCGGAAGCCTTGTTTTAAAAAATATAAAGAGATTTTTGTGGTTGACAATCATTATTTGGGGTGCGCTCAGGGGTTGTTCATTGACTGGACACTGGGGATCATCCCCCCATCATGTCTCGGCCAATCTGCCAAACAAGAGCAGCTGAAAAAGTTGTCACTGAGGAGATTGACAAGCTGCTAGAGCAGGGAATGCTGAAACTATCTAAGATTCCATGGGCTTTGCCTGTCCTAATTTTTAAAAAGAAGGACGGTACTAACCGTGTAGTAATTGACTACCAGAAGCTCAATAGTGTCACCAAAAAAGACTCTTACCCTCTGCCGCATATTGATAATGTGCTGGATCAGTTAGGTGGATCTCACTACTTCTCAGCAATTGATTTGATATCCAGTTACTGGCAAATTGAGTTTCCTGCAGCAGGACAAGAAAAATGCGCCATAATCACATCCAAAGGGCTTTTTAACCAACTCAGATGCTGCAAGGGCTATGTAATGCCCCAGCAAAATTCCAACAGGCAATGGACACCATTCTGGGTAATCTGAAGCTGTCATGTGTACTTGTGTACCCTGATGATATTAATGTCTTTTTCAGCACATTCTCCGAGAACCTCACCCATTTGGAAGAGGTATTTCACCAACTGGTTAAGGCCAATATTAAGATCAAGCCCCAGAAATGCCACTTCTTCAAGGATCAGCTGGAGTACCTCAGTTTTGTGGTAGATGCGACTGGGCTAAGACCCCAACCTGCAAAGGTGGAGGCTATCTGGAAAAAGACTAAGCCAGTTAGTAAGTTGACATTCAGGTGTTTTTGGTGATGATGGGTTATTACTGACGCTTCATACACAATTTCAGTTGCATTAGAGGTCCACTGTTTGAGCTACTAAAGAAGGATTTCATGTTCAAATGGACAAAATGTTGCCAATGTGCCTTTGATACACTTTGAACAGCACTAATTAGTGCGCCCATGCTATGCTACCCTAACTTCAATAAAAATTTATAGTGCAGATGGATGCATTACTTTCCGCTGTTGGGGCAGTCCTGTCTCAGAAGGACGATGAGGGGGAGGAGCACCCTGTGGCGTACTGCAGTTGTAGCTTGAATTGCTATGAACAAAATTACACTGTAACCGATTGAGATTCCTTAATGGTGATTTATGCGTATAGCAGTTTTGAGTCTACTTGCACAGAGTAAAGTTTAAGGTTGTAACAGTTCATGCATTGTTGCGCTGGTTGCAGAACTTGAAAGAGCTTGAGGGGCAACTGGCCTGATGGGCTCTTAAGCTGCAAGCTTATGACTTTGAAATTCTTCACTGACCAGGAGCAAAACACTAAAATGCCAATTGCTTATCAAGATTGCCAAAAATTGCAGTTACAACGGATTTAAGTGACATAATGTTGGACAAAATGCTCAGAGAAAATTATGATGATGAACCGCCCCAAGTGATTAAAGCGTTGAATGAAATGCAAACAAATACTTTCTAATGAAATGAGGAATTGTATAAGTAGATCAGCAATTCTATGGTGAATTTTCCATGACCCTCAGCATAGCCGGGAATTATTATGAGCGCCCATAAGGCAGTCAGACATAGTGGGGTGCGCAAGACAATGGAGTTGTTGCGCCCGCGGTACTGATGGGAAATCATGAACTTTGATGTGCTCAAAACCATTTATTGATTGCCATCAGTGACAAGTGGAGAAGCCATTCTGCCATATGACTTTGTACCATTAGTGAAACCACATTTTGCTTGGCATACGGTTTCCTTGATGTCATTGGTCCCTTGCCAACAGGAGCTAACTAGTATAAGCACATTCTGGTGGCTATCAACTACTTGACCTGGTGGATCGAAGTGAGTGCAATACAGGATTTGGGAGCTATAAACTTTTGGGTACATTTACTGCACAGGTTGATTGTTGAGTAAAACTACAAACACTAGTTGTATGGTGACAACTATTAGGTTGAGTCTTCAAAATAAGTGGCAATGAATCCACTCTGGTAATTGCAATTGAGAAAAACAACTAGGGACCTTTGTTCCCTTCCATCTTCAATTTAGAAGTAAATATAAATATATTTTAGTCAAATTCTGTTTTATTAGAAAATGTTAGGGGTTTTTATAGGCAGAAGGCGGACAGCTTTTCAGAAACTCTCTGAAAATCAACTGATTAGTCCCCCAAAACTTCTGACCCTTGGGATTAACTTCCAATGGTAGCAAATGTCTTCATCTTAATTAATACCCAGCAGTGTAACTGTTTACGGATAAGCAACCATCCCCATGTGTTAGGAACCATACACTGATGGTTTAAGGGGCCAAGTTACCTGATTACTACTACTAGCTACTGAAAAAACAAGCGTTAAAACGCTTCAGTAGCTTCATTAAAATGACCTTAATCATTCAGCGCCTCTGCTGTAACAATTCATTATATCAATTCGACTATTGGCAATTATGCCCTCATTGAATTGCCCAACTAACATTGTCAGGCATGATGCCCAAAAAATATTAATCAAAACAATTGTCAGATTATGTCCTTTAATGAATTTCAACTACTAATTTAGTCAGTGATGATCCCTAGCAAAGTAATCAGATTTTATTATTGGATTTTGTCTTTTGATTAATTATGACTGTGGGATCCACCAACGGATGCCACATATATTTTATTAAAGTGAGAAACTTGCTTCATAAATAAAAGTAATAAATAACGCTTTGTTAAAGTTTTTTATGTTTTTTATTGTTTAAGTGGGGCAAGCCAAAAAAGGTCCTTTCTTTGATACTAGTATTACCTATTTAAACTAGTTCCAATCCCAGGGCCATGGGTATTTGGGGCTAAAGTATTATAAAAGCTGAGTCATCCAAATTAGGAAAAATAGGCTTTCAGCCTATCAGATTGAAGATAAATATTTTGTGGCAAAACCAACCCGTGGGTAATGATTTGATAAATTGTATCCAATCACCAGCGAGTAAAATCTTCTCACCTCAGAGGTGATCAGACTCGTTTGGTAATGATTTGTTAATTTGCACATAATCATCAATGAGTAAAATTTTCTCACCTCGGATGTGATCAGACCCATGTGGTAACAAACACCTTGAATTTAGCTGAGAAGTCAGAGCAATCCTATTATCAGTTCTTACCTTATTAAGCCGATTTTGGTTATAGATCATATTTTCCCAATAGGTAGGATTTCACCAAGAATCCACCAAGGTCTTTTCGCCATTGGTACTTATATCATTGATAACCACAATATTTTTCAAAGATTGGACAGGTGATGGGCCAATCATGGTAGCATATTTGGGGGCATTTTTACCTCCAACATTTCTTTTCAAAAGTCGAGTAGGAGAATGTCTGAAATTGCCCCCCTTAAGAATGTTGAGAGGAGTGTAGGGTCATAGGAAGCGGCCATGTACCCAGTTTATGGTAAGTCCTGTAGCCAAAGACTTTATAAAATACTCATTTCCTCTCTTATACGTGATGGTAAATGGCCCCTCCCAGATTGATCCAAGTTTACTGCTATGAGGAGTTATGCGATTGTGGTAATATAAAAACCATATCTGACACTTGGAAAGAAGGTAGAGGAGCTCAGAGCTCATTGGCAGCTTGGCCTTCTTTAGTAACTGTTTTAGCTAGGTTGGTCATAGCCTCTGATTGAAGCTAAATGATGTGGTTAGCTAACCTTCGCATGGCTTTTTCAGGCTCTCTCTCCTCTAGAGAAGACATCCTTAGCTAGAAGAGCAGGTATGCCCAGTTCCCTGCCATACAAAACTCGGAAAGGGGACATTTTCAAAATCTGATGATAGCTAATTTGATAAGCCATAAGAGTGCTAGAGAGATAATGATCCCAATGAAGAGGATCAGATGAGGCCATTTTCTGTAAAATAGAAACCAAAGTACCATTTGCTCGCTCCACTGTACCATTGGTTGATGGGTTATATGGAGCTGAGAACAGTTGATGGGCTCCCATGGAGGTAGAAGCCAAGATTTTAACTACTCTGGAGGTAAAATTTTTCCCATTATCACAGAGTAGTACTTGATGGCACCCATGTCAAGTAAAAATATTTTGATAAAGAAAGGTGGCAGTGGCCTTAGCAGTTTGAGCTGGCAGTGCCACAGCTTCAACCCACTTTGTGAAGTGGTCAATGCCTACCAAAATATATCTGAATCCACCTTTGATTTGAGGAAGCGGCCCTACTACGTCCAAGCTTATGGTATGAAATGGCTGTTGTGGGGTAGTCAGCTGATATTAATATCTAGTCTTGAACTGAGACTGCTTCTTACATGTAAGGCAAGCATTCAAGACTTTGATAATGGCTTCCATGATTCCCACCCAAAAATTGAATCCTTAATCCACTCGTAGGTTTTCTTTACTCCTCCATGGCCCAAAGTTGAATGAGCTTCCAGAATAACAGGTACACGTTCCGAGGGTCATAGGTAAGGCAACCACTGCCCTCACTTGTTTATACAACTTCCCACTTTCTACTTTAGTGTTATGGGAGTGTCAGGCCAACATCCTCTGTACAGGCTCATCCTCATCTTCCCAGTCGTTTGGGGTCATTAAAAGATCATACACCCGCTCCGCTTCACTGTTATCTAGGTGGAGGATGGGCAGCTGAGTTAACCCATCAACATTCATGTGGCAGGTTCCAGTGCAGTGTTTGATCTTCATATCATAATGCTGGAGCTTTAGAGCCCAGCGAGCTAACCGCCCCGTAGGGTCCTTCATGTTTTGCAACCATTTTAAAGATGCGTGGTCCATGATCACAGGGAAAGAGGTCCCATACAAGAAAGGGTGGTAATGCTTCACTGCGAGTAGAATGGCGAGACACTCCTCTCAGTAACACTATAGTTGCATTCTGCCTTTGATAGCATCTTACTAAAATATGAGACAGGATGATCTACCCCTTTTTCATCTAATTGGGCTAGGATGGCCCTGACGGCGTAGTCTGAGGCGTCTGTAAACAAGATAAACGGTTTTCCATAGTCAGGATGCCTTAGGATAGGCCATTTTTGTAGCAGCAACTTCATTGTTTCATAGGCAGCCTTCTGTTCAGTGCCCCATTGAAAAGGGATATTCTTTTTTAGTAAATGAACAAGAGGCTCGCTGAGTTGGGCAAACTTAGGGATGAACTGATGGTAATACCCCATCATCCCTAAAAATACCTGTATATCCCATAGGTTTTTGGGGGGTGGCATTTTGGCAATCGCTTCAACCTTGTCTTGTATGGGTTGGATACCCTCTCGAGAAATGGTATGTCCAAGGAAGCTTAATTTCTTCTGGAAAAAAGTACACTTTGAAGGTTTTAGTTTGATATTTGAGCGTTGTAAGCGTTGGAATACCTCCTTCAAATGATCAAGGTGTTCATTAAAGGACTTTGAGAATATGGTAATGTCATCAAGGTAGATGATAACGCAGGTTAACTTAAGATCCTGTAAAATGTGATCCATCGCACGCTGGAAGGAGGCAGGTGCATTACACAACCCTTGAGGTAATCGCGTGGGTTGGAAAAGACCTTCACTGCATATCAACGCACATTTCTCTTGATCTTGAGGAGATAGATCCATTTGCCAATAACCACTGGCTAAGTCCATGGCAGAGAAAAAGTTTGAGCCTGAAAGCTGGGCCAGAGCATTGTCAATGCGTGGGATGGGATAGCTATCCTTTTTCATAAGATTGTTTAACCTGTAATAGTCCATAACTATCTGATGACCTCCATTTTTCTTTTTAATTAGCAAAAGGGGAGGACCAAGGGCTTTGTGAAGGAACTAGTAACCCCGCGTCTAATAACTGCATGAGTTCCGTCCTCATTTGTTGTTCCTCCACCTTTGACTTGCGATAAGGTTTTGACCTAATGGGATGGGCATCACCTACATCGATGGAATGGCACCAGCCCTTCATGTGGCCATAATCATTGTCCAACTTCGAAAATATATCACTATACTCATCCAAGAGAGTATGCACTTTCTCCAACTCATTTGAAGTCAGCTCATCCGAAATATGGATGTTTGGCAAGGTACATACCAGGTTATCTGTGGGCAGGCCTAAATCTGCCATCGAGCCAATAGAGTGGATTTGTTCAACTTCCTCCACAGGGAGTAAAAACCCTCGGCCCACCTCCTGATGCTTTCTTACAAGTATATCCTTATCAGTGAGATTCCCCAATTATAGAGTAATAGGCCTCAGATAGGCTGGGCCTAAAACTCCAGGCAATACCCAAGGCTCAACAGGGCTAATTCCATCAATACTTAAGAGGTGCAATAAACAGTTGTGAGGGATTTTAAGAGTGATTTTCGTGTCTAACACCCGTTGTTCACCAGGCTTAATCACCACTTCATTGGCCGCATAGAATGGAATACCTTTGGTAGCATCCACAGAATCAGGCAAGTTTTTTGTATTTCACTCCGAGGTGGTATAATGTATAGGTAAAGCGGAAAATGGGTACTCAACCATGCAAGAGTATTCCTTCTTGCTGGGTTCTTTATTGGTTAGAACTAAAGGGACTTCATAATTGAGCAACGACAAGAACCCCTGCTTTATATTGATAATACCTTCATATTCAATCATAAACTGAGTACCTATGAGCATATCATAGGCGTTGTTATCCAAAGCCACCGCGGGGGCTGATAGAATAAGCTTCCCAATATGAATGGGAAGGGACGAGTAAGCACCCAGCACGCGGGTGTTGTTGGGACCAGCGGTTCCAAAGTCTTGGTTATATTCCAAGTCAGGTGCAAGTTTGATCTTTTTCATCAACTTGGAAGAGATTACGTTCACCAGGGAGCCTGTATCTAAGATAACCATCACCCAAACTTTTTGGATAACCACGTTGACCTTCGTAAGTATCCCCCAAAAGTGGGCGATAGCACTAAAACCTCTTTAAGATGAAAAGTGGAGGTTAATTTGCACACGGTCTTGGGGTAATTTTCCAGGATAGACTGCATGGTATGGCCATGCTGGAGAGGGTGAATAAGGTTAGACAACACCTCATCCGCGTCACTGTCTGTGTCAATAATTGCCTTACAACCTATAACTTGGCGGAGGTAAGTATCCTCAGATATGGTGGTTTCATCTACTCCTTTGGCGTTTAGGCGATCAGGGACCTCCACTTCCATGGGAGCTCCCAATAAGTAGTACCTGACATCATCGTAATCCCCCTCAGAGTCAGCCTCAGGGGTATTCTCAACCATGGGCAAGGTTGCAATTGAAGTGGGGGAGACAGCCACAAGAGGTGGGGTAATTAGCTTCGCTTTAACCGGCATTTTCACAACCCCAATAGTTCTGGAGGATATACCCTTAGGACGTGCACCTATTGACTGAGCTGAAGGGGAAACCACAGTAGGGATCTCTACTTTGCATAAATGAGGGATGTCCGTTTTAAGTCGCCCCAAAGAAGCAGGTTTGGCAGGGAGAATAGGCACAGGTGGCCTCACTTCCAACAGTTCAATAGGCCACAGATCACCTATAGGAATATGGGCGACGTCTAACAAAGCCTCTTTTATATCACAGAAGGTTGTAAAGTGGCATTTTACTGATATGATATGCCTGGCAAGAGAGGGTTGTGAATCTAACCCTGTTAATATGGTGGCGATAGCATCATCCAGGGTAAGCAGGTTAGACGTAGCCAGCCTTTGAGCAGTAAGATAGAAACGCTCAGCAAAACTAACAAGGGTTTCGCCCTCATACATGGTAAGGCGCATAAAAGCCTGTTTTTCCCTGTATAAACTCTGCTTGGATCCAAATTCAGCCAAGAGGGCCTTCTTAACATCTGGCCAGGTGTGCTGAGAATCCAGGTGAGGAATGATCAACTCTTAATCTTTGCGGCTTAAACAAGGAAGAATACTGAACTTTATGTTTATCAGTGGCGCCAACCATCGCAGCTTCATAAACATACAAAAAGGAAGCTATGCTCCCTTCACCTGGGGTGTATCTGTCCTTTTTAGGTAATTTGAACGGCCGTTGCTCTAGCTTTTTGAGTTGGGAGAAAGAGCTGGCTAGTTGCTTCTCAAGAACAACTAATTGTGATTCAGTTAAAGAAGGACCAGAAGAGCTGCTCAGATTTACAGTCTCCATTGCTTTAATATTTTATCAAAATATTCAGGGTGGCCCCTGTAGTGAGCACCAGTTTGTGGGATCCACCAACGGATGCCACAAATATTTTATCAAAGTGAGAAACTTTTTAAATAAAAGTAATAAATAACGCTTTGTTAAAAATTTTATGTTTTTTATTGTTTAGGTGGGGCAAGCCAAAAAAGTTCCTTTCTTCGATACTAGTATTACCTATTTAAACTAGTTCCAATCCCAGGACCATGGGTATTTGGGGCTAAAGTATTATAAAGCTGAGTCATCCAAATTAGTAAATATAGGCTTTTGGCCTATCAGATCAAAGATAAATATTTTGTGGCAAAACTGACCCGTGGGGTAATGATTTGATAAATTATATCCAATCACCAGCGAGTAAAATCTTCTCACCTCAGAGGTGATCAGACTCATGTGGTAATGAACACCTTGAATTCAGCCAAGAAGTCGGAGCAATCCTATTATCAGTTCTTACCTTATTAAGCTGATTTCAGTTATAGATCATATTTTCCCAATAGGTAGGATTTCACTGAGAATCCACCAAGTTCTTTTCACCATTGGTACTTATATCATTGATAACCACAATATTTTTCAAAGATTGGACAGGTGATGGGCCAATCATGGTAGCAGATTTGGGGACATTCTTACCTTCAACATTCTTTTTCAAAAGTTGAGTAGGAGAATGTCTGACAATAACTAATAATTTAGTCAGGAGTGATGCCTGATGAGATATTAGTCAAAACAATTGTTGGATTAGGTCCATTAATGAATTTCAACTGCTAATTTAGTTGAAAATGATCCCTGAAAAAGTAATTGGATCTCATCATTGGATTAGGCTCTTGATTAATTAAAACTATTAATTTATTTGGGAAAAATCCCAGAAAAATATTAACCAAAATCAAGCGTTAAATTAATATCCTTTGATATTCATGATTAATAATTTAGTTGGCAACTATTGTCAAACAATTGGTTGCTTTAACAACTGTCAATCTTTAATTGGCAAGTGAGATGGATAATGTGGTCAACCAAATTTCCAACACATTCTCCCACTTGATTAGATTACCCAGCAAGATAGTTTTTCAGAAGTACTTGCTTCTTCTTAGGACTTAACTAACAAGCCTAGTTCAGAGTTCCATCTACCAGACTCAACTATCTCATTAGTTCAGAGGTCCCCTTCTTGCTGCTGCCTCTGTTGAGTGCAGTCATATGGCCTCATGCCATACCAAGACTATTTTCCTCAACACCGGTCATAGCCTGGAAAACCTGTACTCCCCCAGGTTGGGCTCTCCATTTGCGATCAGAGCAGATCTTCTTCATTTTTAGAAATGATATACTTTAGCGCCTCAGGACTAATTCCGATGGGCCCAGTTGCAACCTTAGCTGGCCCTGCCAATGATAGTAGGGAATAATGCCTGAGGTTTTGAGTATGAGTAATTAAAATTTCATCATTCTTTACTATATATCTTCATTATTATTGAAAACTTTTCTTTTTTTATGGTTTTTTAGTGTTTAATTATTTTTTGTTTTCTTTATATATATATTCTTTTTAGTGCCAAATTGTTAAACACTTGCTATGCACTTGGTTAACTATATGACCATTGAGGATATTTTGATTGAATAGGCATCTTTTGCTGATTTGGAAATTACTTTGAAGGGACCTAGCCATAAGGCATCCAGCTTATTTCGATGGCCAAATCCATACATATCACAATAGGATACTTTATCCCAATTTCAAATCTTTTTATGGGTGGTCATTTTTTATCATCATACGTTTTAGCCTGTATTCTTTTCTGAAGGGTTTTGGCAAACGCTTGGGATTGTAAATCAATCATAATATTGGCTAATCAAATCTTTTTCTCTCTCGTTGCAATCACTTTTGCAACATCATTTAATTTAAGTCTGGAAAAAAGATTAATAATCTCACCAAGGAGAATAGTTAGCGCCCATGTCAGGGAGCAGTTGGGCAAGTAAGGTCAAGGGCACAGGTTTTGGCCCCACAGCATCCAAAGTTCACAAACGCCCCAGTGAACCTGGCAGAATAGATAAACTTAACAAAAAACTGGCGGTAACCATTTCCCCAGAATTCTAGTTTGGCAAGCGAGACGCAACCAGTACATCAATATGCCGCACTCCCAACCACTCTTGTCAGTGGAACATGGAGTGCGGGTATTCCTGGATATTCAGCAGACAGCACTTTGGGAAACGTTTTGTGGGGATGTACACACTCATTTCCTGAACGCGGTATATGTCGCACCTCATTCCATGCCCCATGGTTGGCTGGATCTAGGTTTTGAGAGAAAGGAAGTGGTGAATGAAGCTGCAACAGTGCGCGTCGTTGTAGGCCCCCTGGACGGTCAGAGGGTCATTGAAACTAAGCTCACCTAATGGACTAAATTGAATCAAATTTTTGTCACTTTCAACTTTCTGCCCACTATGATCAAACGCACTGTACTTGAACAACACTATAGGCTGGGCTTGCCATATACAGTGAAATACAATACTTCAATATGCAGCTCTTTAAACTAATGCCAAACCTGTGCACTGGCAAAGCAATTGCTTTCCTAACCCCATCCAAGGGGATAGTGAAGGATCTAACTGAAATCCCGCATATTGCTTTTGTCAACATTGAGGGACATGCCACCCACCCTTTCAGGGTCACCGTGGACAGCGCACCTCCCATCTGCGCCTTCTGTAGCACTTTTGGCCACAAGTCCCACACCTGCCCCACCAAGGAGGGCATTATATATCAAGAGCTTCCCTTGGATTCAATGGGTGGAGGTGAAGCCCACTATGAACTGACTGCCGATACAAAGGCAGCCTTTCTGTGGGGAGCGCAGGGATGCTACTTACTAGTGAAACCAGTATCCCCTCAAGAGCGGAAGAAGGCCAAACAGGCCCACAAGGCGGCGGCCAAGAAGGCGGCCAAGACTGCTTCCGCTATCCCACCCTCCCAGCTCAAGGAGGACATTGATACTTTCATGGTGGAAGCAGCTCACAAATCTCTCAACCAATCAGATTGGGACACCCAAGCCAATTGGGACCCCCAAGCTGATCACTCGCTGGGTGAGTCAGTTTCACCTGACCAATGCGCCAAAGCATTGATTGGAACCAATAAGGTCTCCAATTTTCCTGCCAACATTCTACTTCCAAGCATTGGTGCACTGCAAATGCATGCACCACAAAAATCTCATCTAGCAGTGGGGAAAAAAGAAAAGGCAAAGGCCAACGTGAGCCCAACTGCTAAGGCTACCCATACCGTTGATTACATAGCATCAAATACCTGAGGCGCCAACAAGCGCCATGAAGAACAGGAGAAGGCTGAAGGGCTTGGGTGCTGTAAAAATTTACTACAGAGTTGACTATTGGTTGTCAACCCAGTAACCTTTTTACTGCACAGGTTCAGTTTCCTGGTGCACCTCGCGTTGTAAGAATATATAATCCAATAATAGTATGATGACTATTATCCATAGTTGAGTTAAAACTATTTTCAGGACGAACGCTTCAGCTGGTATTTCTGATTAAATACTCGATAGTCATACTCATAAAGATTCATTCCCTGTATTACTGTCCACTTGATCTTCGTCAAGATCCTCTGATGACAGTTTCCTTCAGCCCAACACACAGTCAGCAGCAATCCCTTAGTCGTGGTTCCCTTCATCTCTAGATCCCCGCTCAGATCTCTACTCTTCTTTTAAGAGTCTACCAATTATTGCCTTCTGCAATAATATCCTTATGATGGAATCTTCACGCTAGATGCTGATAGTCTAACTATTATTGAATCTACAAAAAAACTAAATATGTGCTATAGTAAGATGTATAAGTGTATGTGTTAATGTGTTAATGTGTTTTTTATAGTGGATCTTAGGGAATTTATAGGGGATTCAGCTGTCTAACCCTTGGTTGACACCTCTTTGATGAAACGGCAGGCGTTGCCATTGAATCACCCTTCCTCATCTTGGCAGCAATAATCTTCCCCATACTGGAAGGATTATGACGTTGGACATCCTTGAGACCTCAAA